>JAFREQ010000088.1:767500-777500 GCA_025331565.1 Holacanthus passer
GTCTCGATAAAATCTTCTGTATTTCTTCCCCCTGTGGGTGTTTTGTATGTGTTTCCTCAACTCTGATGGATTTAATGTCAGAGCAAAATGGCAACAACAAATGCGATGGTGTGAGTCTGGACTGAGACTGAAACCTAGCTCATATAAAAGAAGATATTTCCTTTCACTTCAGTGTAGAAATAAGTGTTGAGTCATTTGCTGTCCTGCCATCAGAACCACAACAAACCTCTCTGTCACTCTGTGTCATGACCAAGTTCAACTTTTATGTCTGTTGTCTCGTGTACACACATGCACATACAGTCAGTCAGTCACACAATCAGACCGGGTACGAAAGCTTCCCATACTGACAAAATTACATCTGCGGTCGTGTCGGTTTTAGAGAAAAGGAGAGACTAAATATATTCCAGACAATAAACTGACGCCAGTTCAAAGAAACTCAAATGTTCATGTACAAAAATACGTGTGAGTACGTGTGAGTACGTGTGGCGACAGCAGAGCGTGAAAGCTGTCACCCTCACAGAGGCTGAACGCGGGGCCCGGCTGTCTGAGCCTGTGGTTTCTGGAGAGCAGGGCAGAGTGAGACCTCTGTGCTGTAAACACTCAGGCTGCTCTCGGGTCAGCGCCGCTCCACAGGAAGCTGCGGCTCGAACGAAGCCGACGTTTCTGTGTTTCTAAATGAATCAGATGGTGCTGAAGCTGCTCTGCTGCTGACAACAGGAAGTAAAACCTGCCAGAGCTGCTGCCTGCCTGTCTGTCTGTCTGTCTCTGTCTGTCTGCCTGTCTGTCTGTCTCTGTCTGTCTGTCTGTCTGTCTGTCTGTCTGCCTGTCTGTCTGTCTGTCTCTGTCTGTCTGTCTGTCTGCCTGTCTGTCTGTCTGTCTGTCTGTCTCTGCCTGTCTGTCTGTCTCTGTCTGTCTGCCTGTCTGTCTGTCTGTCTGCCTGTCTGTCTGTCTGTCTGTCTGTCTGTCTCTGCCTGTCTGTCTGTCTGTCTGCCTGTCTGTCTCTGTCTGTCTGTCTGTCTGCCTGTCTGTCTGTCTGTCTGTCTGTCTGTCTCTGCCTGTCTGTCTGTCTCTGTCTGTCTGTCCTCCTCTCTGATCCAGACTAAAGTCTCTCTCTCTCTGTTTGTATCCTTTTCTTGATTAAACATGTTATTTCCTTAATTACTACTGAAGTATTTCAAAACCTGCATTCTTTACGTCCTGTTTACTTGTGTTCAGTTTTCTTCTTTACTACATTCAATGCTTTGTTTCTTGCCGTGTTAGCGCCACCTGTAGTTTGGTGGAAACTGCTCCATTGTGCTACCAGGCATCAGAATAACAAAGTACCTTCGACTGTGGAGACACTCGCTGAAAATGGGTATTTTTCAATCCAGTGTTCAGCCTTTTAAACACAGTTCATGTCTTTCCCTAAACATATATTAAATGTTTAAAAAAAGCTGATGCCGCTCACTCCCTGTGTTTTGCTGATGTGTAATCAGATTACCTGGTTGCAATGTTAAACATGTAAAACTAAGTGTTGCAAAGCTACAGTTGGATTTTGCATTTGTACCAATTTCACAAAATCTAATGATGGATATTTTTTCTGATTAGAAGGAAAACTTTATTTATTGATGTTGACGATGCTTTTTAAAGTAGCATTTGTTTCCTTTCTCCTCAGCAGCCAGGGTGCATGATGGGATCTTTCCGGCGTCCCAGGCCTCGCTTTATGAGTTCTCCGGTTCTGTCGGACCTCGCCCGGTTCCACGCCAGCTCACCTGCACTACAGATCTCCAACACCAGCGTGTGGAACAGGTGAGCTGCCTACGAACACAAACACAATGTGCTCACAGCTTGTTCCTGCTGCCCCCTGGTGGACAAAACAGCATTTATTGGAGCTTTAAGGTGCTTCTTGAGTTGAACTTGAGTCAAGATCTGAACCTGGATCAGCGTCTGTGGTTTCAGAAGTGAGTGGTGATTCAGTCAGAGGTTAATGTTCGAGCTCTGTCGTCCACATCAACTCACAGAATGAACGTCAGACGTTATCAGTAAGTTTCGTGTCTGACCTCAGAATCCCACAACACAAAGTGCAGATAATATCCTTGTGTTTAGGACACAACTGTCACTGGATGTGTGTGTGTGTGTGTGTGTGTGTGTGTGTGTGTGTGTGTGTGTTTTGGATCCAAACATCAGCTTAAAGCAGAGGGGAAAGTGCTGGCTCGTGTTTTCCAGACCTCAGAGAGAAGAACAGGTTCTGTTGAAGGTCAGGAGTCTGACACTGATAAGTTGGGATGTATGTAAGATTTAAGGGTGAGACTTTATTCGTAATGATTCAGATGTCGGTCGCATCCTGTTAAGCCAGAAAGGAAAAATATCTGAAGAATGTGGAGAAGGAGGAATCCTTCATTCATGCATCCGTTCAGTTTGTGCCCTGCAGAGACAGGCTCCACCCTCTGGTCTGAAAGAAGACCCAGGAGTCCTGACCGTCCTGGACTGTCCTCCACAGTCACCTGACCTCAGCTCAGTTTGTCATCTGAGCACGTGCTTCAATGGACGAGACAACTGAGTGAAATCTGACCTTTGGTACGAAGGAGTTCAGTTGGTCAACACCACAGATTTGCTTAAATTTGATTGCTGACCTAGAAATTGATTGCTGAATCACAAATATTTCTGCTTCATTTTACATGATAGAACTTCAGTCTTCAAACTTTCTGATTATTTCTAGGTTTGCATGAAAATATTAGAGATTGTGTCTCAGACTTTTGGCTCCCACCGTACGTGTTATGATATTGTGGAGTATTTGAGTTTGTACTTTGACAGAATGGATAGAATGAAAGACAAAAAAACGACATCGAAAACACAGTAGCATCGTCCGGGAAGATTCTGTGTTCATGTTTCACAGCCTCATCATTTTGTCCTGTTTTGTGTCCTGTCCCGACAACCTGCTCCCTGTTTCACGTGATGTGTGTTTTCAGACATGGTGTGGACTGAGATCATTTCTTAATCGTTGACATGAAGGCACGAAGCGTCGAGTGTCCCGTTCAGGTCCAGAGGTCTCTCCGGCCTCGTGTCTACTTGTGCAGCTCACTTTCTCTGAGTGTCAGGTTATTTTGTGTGGCAGCGGCAGCTCCTCCGAGTCTTCGGCCTGTTTCCTGCTCTCCGCGGCACCGAGCAGGATGTTTAGTAGGAAGTGGAGGTGGCAGCCGGACCACGTCCTGTCGGCCAGCGGAGCCACGAACGAGGACATCGCACGCTGAGCAAACACTTCGCCTCATCTTTCCAGGCTCCGTTTCTTTAATTGAGAAAACTGTTGGAGCTTTGTTTTCTCATGAGCAAGAAAACTCAGTCATACTTGGACTTTACTTGAGTTTTTTCTTTCCTGGTCAGTTTAAGAAAAAAGTCATGGTTGCAGCTTAACAAATTTTCTGTTTCTTCTGACTGTGTCAGTGTGTTTAAGAAAAAAGTCATGGTTGCAGCTTAACAAATGAGAAGATTTGCTGTTTCTCCTCTGACTGATGTGAATGTGTCTGTAATAGTCTGAATGTGTCTGTAATAGTCTGAATGTGTCTGTAATAGTGTGAGTGTGTCTGTAATAGTGTGAATGTGTCTGTAATAGTCTGAATGTGTCTGTAATAGTGTGAGTGTGTCTGTAATAGTGTGAATGTGTCTGTAATAGTTTGCAGGTTTGTTCTGTTGCTTGGAGCAAAGCAACATTGTGAAGGTGTCACTTTGGGCTCTGGATCATTGTGACCGTCATTGTGACATTTTTCTACTTTGAATACTTTATATTTTCCTAATTATACTTATATACTTTCACTGAAGTAATATTTTCAATGCATGTATTTTTCACTGTGGTATTCGTACTTTTACCTATTAAAGGATGTGAATACTTCCTTCACCAGTGCACTTTGACATGTGTGGTATCCTGAAGTTCCAGACGCCCAAATGAACTTCTCATCAGTCAGTGTGCTTGTTGCAGCAGGTCAGATGTGTGAACCACAGTTCATGAAGAAAAAGCTCTGATTGTTCTAACACAGTTTGGTTTAACATCAGCCCACAACCACGTTGTGAGGGAGGCATCTTCAGACACCACAGTGTTGGTTATTATGTGCGAGCGAACTAATAAATTGTGATGTTTACGATGTTTCTCTGCCTCCACTTCCACAACCAGGTTAAATAAGTTCTCCCTCCCATGGCGTGTAGCTTATATGATACACGACTGGTTGACCTCTGACCTTTCCCGTGATTGTTTGTGTGTCCTCAGCGTCCAATCAGCTGTGATCAAGGTGTTCCAGGGTGGAGCGCTGCAATCTAACGAGCTGTACACGCTTAACGAGAGCATCAGGTGACGAAACGTTTTTCTGTTTCCCTTTAATGTAGAGTTCAGATAAAACAGAAGATTTAGAGACAAACAGGAAAACATGAAGAGCAGCGAACAGACTCAGGTTCATTCAGGGTGAATCTGCTCCAGAGTGAGACAGTACGGAAAAAGGTGATGAGCGTTTTTATTTTAATGTCTCCTCTGATGTACAAGGAGAGGAGATACACAGTCACACCGTTCATGTCAGAAATGGTGTGTGGATGTTTTTGTGTGTTTCGTTTCTACATCTGACCCCAGATCTTTTAGTTCAGGTTTTACCTTCGAAAGATTTCACAGAGGAGGATAATGATGAAACATGGCGGCTGTCCGTCCTCCTTCCTGAACTCCTTCGTGTCTTTGCAGGTGGCTCCTTAAAACTGAGATGGGCTCCTTCATCACCGACTATTTCCAGGTATTTTTGTTCCTTATTTCCTGTTGTTGTGTTCACGTTACCAGCAGTTTTATCTAGAAGTTTGTTTGTCTTCAACAATCGGAGGAAACTTCAGCTGGTGTTGATGTGGTCGCGCCACTTCCTGTATCTGTTTTTGTACAGTTATACTTTAACTGCTAAGTCTGCTGATGCTGGATGGTGGAGGTTGAGGCAGTTATCAATATTCAAGAGTAAAAAATAATCTGATATCACTATATTTTCTCATATTTTTGCATAAAATAATCCCACCACAGAAATATTTTACCAAAGATCATAAAGAATTTCATAAAATGTTTTGGTGGAACATTTTAAAACACATTTTTAAAAAGTGACCATTTAATGACAACTGTAAAAATGAAAGCAAATATTTTGGGAAATAATAAATAGAAGAAAGAAGATTGTTACCACTTTAATGTCATTAATTGCATTATTTTAATTAAGTAACTGCTTAGTGCACTTTACAGGAAAGGTCAGAGCAGACTCTATCTGCTCAGGAGACTGAGGTCACTCCTGAAGACCTTCTATGACTCTGTTGTGGCATCAGACATTTTCCACGGAGTAACTTGCTGGAGCAGCAGCATTTCAGCTGCAGACAGGAAGAGACTGGACAGACTGATGAAGAAGGCCAGCTCTGCCTGGGTTGCCCCCTGGACCCAGTGGAGGTGGTGGGAGAGAGGAGGATGATGCTAAGCTGTCATCCATGTTGGAGAATGACTCCCACCCCCTGCAGGACACGTTAACAGCTCTGGAGAGCTCCTTCAGGTCTTTCCTTCCTGCAGCCGTCAGACTGAACAACAGCACTGCTCCCTATAGACTATACACCTCGATGTCTGTACACCTGTGAAACACTCTTTTCTTTTTTGATCAGTGTATTTATTCTAGATTCCATTCACTGTGTAATATTTCATATTCCATATTTAATTTATAATGCACTAACTCTCCACCAGTATTTAGAAGAAATGTAGATGGAATATGATGGAATAACAAAATCTTAAATTTGCTATTCCATCTTAAAACTCAATCATCAGTTCATCATTTAAAGAAAGAAAATGATCATAGATTTTTTTTAGTTGGCAAATCTTTTTATTATTTTTTCACTTTGCTAAAATTGCTCCATTTGTTAATTCATTATAATAGAACTCGTTGAAAGTCTATAATTATTGCAGTGACCCTCAACAGTCACCGCTTTCCAGATTGAAGCTCTGCTTTTAGTCATGTGATGAGCAGCCTGGTCATGTGACCACTGTCTGTCTGAATACAAACTAAATGCTGTTTCATCGAAGAATACATGTCACCATATCGTCCCAACACTGTGGGAAACGTGCAGCAGCTCTGTGAAAATCCAAAACAAACTTAATTTCTAATTTAGTTAAAATGTCATTTCAGAGGGCAGTGGGTTAGTGGGTTAGTGGGTTTACAGGCGTTTCAATAAACCCTCGTGTTTGTTGGCCTGTTGAAATGTTGGGATCCTGTCAGGTCACAGTGAAGCTCTGATGGTCGGACTGAAGCGGCTCTGTGGAATTAACCTAAGCTGATTGCTGCCCCTCTGGCCCCGAAGCTGCCGTCAGTGAGCGGCCAAGTGGCTCCTCATCCTTTTCTTTCATCTGCTTCAGATAGAGAGGTGTCGATCGGCAGATGGTGATGAGGACGATGACACGTCCTCTTCCTGTTCAGAGACGACAGCAGGAGACGTCTTCCTGTCTCACCTGTCTGTAATCTCAGCACTGACGTCTGGACTGTGTCAGAGCTGACACGTCCTTCCTGTCCACGTCCTGTCCACGTCCTGTCCACGTCCTGTCCACGTCCTGTCCTCACTGGTCTGACCTCTGGTCTGAACTTTGACATCCAGATAAAATGTTTCTCATCACTGTGAGCGACACGACGACCTTGGTTTCACTCAAGGTCACGTGTTAAATAAAAAAAGAGAAGACCATTAAACTAAGAACAGCAAACAGCGTCAGCGGCTTTTCTGATGTATGTGTGATAGATTCAATAAGCAGCAGCTCAGCAACTGAACACACGAACTTTAATGATGATTTTTCCCTGTAACACTTCATGTATTACCTGTGTGTATTGTGTCGTGTTTCAGAACCAGCTGCTGACTCGAGGTCTGTCTGAAGTTCTGGATCAGGTCCTCGTTCACTCTGGTGAGACTCGTTAGTGCTTTCTGAGGTTTGATTCAGCCTGACTTTCCCTGGAAGCAGAAAGGAAGAACAAACGTGGCCTTCAAAGTTCCAAAATTGCCCATAAAAAGGAAAAGAAAAGGGGTCATTTCTTTGACTACTCAGCTGCTCTTTTTATTGTTATTCTGAATGTAATCGCTGATGTTCCTGGAGTCGATGCAACCAGGATACTGTGTCATAATGTTAGTGGAATTAATAATTAAGGATACTTAATAAAAAGGAAGGAATTCAGTAACTTTCTCATATGATAAAGATGTAAAATCTGTTGTTGGTCACTTTGTTTCTTTGCAGCTTTGTGTTGCTGTTTAAAGCTGCTGTGACCCACAAATCAGTGAGGTTCAGCCTCACACACAGCAGAACGACAGAAACATGAAGTTGACGATGAACAAGCTCATTTTCTCGTCTGTGATGTTGGACATGTTGCCTTGGCGTTTGTGATGCGTTTCCATGGTAACCAGGTGTAACCATGTCCCGCAGGTGATGAACAGCTCGCCGTCCTCGCCGACATGTGGGACAGATTCTTCACAGAGATCCTCCCAACCCTGCAGGCCATCTTCTACCCTGTCCAGGTACACACACACACACACACACACACACACACACACACACACACACTATAGCTGCATTTTATTAGATATTTATCAGTTTTATAATCTATCGTCTCTATGCTAAGCTGAGCTAGCTGTTTAAGCTTGGCTTGAGTTCTTCCTTATGCGACACTGGAGGAAACATTGAGCAAAAGTCTCCTGTTCACTGTCAAAGCCACAGATTATGTAAAAGACTGAAACATATTTGACTGCAGTCTGATACAGTCTGATATTTATAGGCACGTGTTCAGTAAATCAACCTGCCCAGAGGTGGTTTCCTCTGTTTACCTGTGCACAGGTAAAGGTTTCCATGCTCTGTTTAAATGGATCACATTGGATTAACAGCTGTTGCTGTTGCCTGCTTATTTTAACCTATGTTTCTGGTGCAGAAATATTAAGTTGATCATCGTAATTAATGATATGAAATGAATTGCTTTCCATTGTTTCATAATTTTAAGTGCTTTTAACACTAATTCCAAACAACTGACATGAGACTGAAGAGAACTTCAGGCGAAAGACTGATGTGATTAAGTGACTCTGTAAGTAATGAAGGCTCATAATGTCAGACTCCATTAATCAAGGTCACTTCACATAATTAATACAGCCTCGTTTCCATGGCAATGTGGATAAACAATAATTGGTCTTTTAGGTTTGAATGAGACTTTTTCAGTTCACTTCATTTAAAGCGGACAGATATTGTGATCTTTTGTATTTGGACATTGTTGTCATGGAAAGAAAGACTTGTACCTTCACTGTTGTGTTGGCGCTGCCAGACTTATTATTTACTTATTATTGTTGTGATATCAGCATGTTAGCAATTAGCTCAAAGGACGACTGTGTCTAAGTCCAGAGCAGAGCTGCGAGCACGACTGCAGACACACAAACAACAAGATAAAACAACACAGGTGTGTGTGAGTGTGTGTGTGTGTGTGTTGCTGATTCAAATCCTTAAATCATCTTGAATCACTTGAGTGGAGGTCAATGGATTAATGTGCTGAACTCCTGCTGAGGTGTGTCTTACAGGGTATGTGTGTGTGTGTGTGTGTGTGTGTGTGTGTGTGTGTTGTGTTCAGGGTCAGGAACTGACTGTGAGGCAGATGGCTCTGTTGGCCTTCAGAGACCTGGTTCTGTTGAAGCTCCACCTGGAGGAATCTCTGGGAACTGCAGCCTCCATCCCTCCACCTGTCACACAGATGCTGCTGGTGCTGCAGGTAAACACATACACACCTTTTACTAATCTTAAAGGACACATTACAACGTACATTACTGGTGAGATTTGGGAACAGCAGTCAGACAATCAGAGAGTTTATCCAGATGATCTAAACCATTTTAGTTGGAGATCAAACTGAAAGTGAGTGGACCTGAAACTGTCAGTCAGTGGGTCAAAGGTGAAGCAGGAAGTTGTTCTATAAACTGTGATGGATGTTTGAAACAGACCGTTTTTTTGACGCCTTTGTTTTCTCCTAAAAAAGTTTGGTTAACTTGGAGGTTTGTTTCTGTTCATTAACCTAACTAGTTAATGAATTCAGTAGATTACTATTACTGCTTGTCTTGTCTTTTTCCTGTAACCCTGAAGCCTGAACCTTGTTTATCTCTTCACTGTGTAATAAAAAAGACTAAAAAAAATTCATAAAAACACAATCAGATTCTCTGTGTACACCTGCGTCTCTCTCTGACTCTCAGGGCATCCATGAGTCTGGTGCTCCCAGTCTGGAGTATTACCAGTTGGAGCGTCTGGTGGAGATCGTCGTGTCTCCGTATCTCTGCAACGTTCTGCACAACAGAAACCAGCTCCTGTTAGGTCAGTAAGTACTGAGCAGTGGAGGAAGTGTTCACACCCTTTACTTCATAAATGTTACTAACACAAAAGTACGTAAGCATCATTTGGTATGATTTAATCAGATTGAATTATTATAGGTAAAAGTACCCAATGCAGAAAAATGTCCCCTGTTATTATCTTATTCCGTATTATTAGTATTGGGTTTCTGTGACAATTTACAGATGAAACAATGAATCCAAAAAATGATTTACAAATGCATCAACATTAAAAATAAACAGCCCAAAATATTATAATAGTCTTACTAGTATAATATTCTTTCACAGTACAACTTTTCACATACATTTGACTTCAAGAAACTCAAAACCAAACTTTACTTAATATAAAGAAAAACAAAGAGAAAGATAATTTGTCTAAAAGCAGCTGCATAAAGTTAAAGTTGTGTTAAAGTATTTATCTGAGGTCCACAGCAGCCGGTCATCTGTGTCAGAGGTCAGAGGTCAGGGGGCGTGGCTCTGCAGTAATATGCTGTTTAAATCCTCTCAGCAGGGAGGTGAGCTGCTTAATCTGCTGCTGTGGTTTCATTCCAGCAATGAACTCAAACTGTAACACACCTGCTGAGCTGAGGGGCAACTCTTACTCTGCTGGAGAAGACGACAGGACTGAGATTCACATATTTTATTTGTCTCA
>JAFREQ010000088.1:782500-1032500 GCA_025331565.1 Holacanthus passer
GTATGTTTGTATGTGTTGATGTTTGTATGTGTTGATGTTTGTATGTATGTATGTATGTATGTGTTGATGTTTGTATGTATGTATGTGTATGTATGTATGTTATGTATGTATGTATGTGTTGATGTTTGTATGTATGTATGTATGTATGTATGTATGTATGTATGTATGTGTGATGTATGTATGTATGTATGTATGTATGTATGTATGTATGTATGTATGTATGTTGATGTTTGTATGTATGTATGTATGTATGTATGTATGTATGTGTTGATGTATGTATGTATGTATGTATGTGTTGATGTTTGTATGTGAGTATGTGTGTATGTATGTATGTATGTGTGATGTTTGTATGTATGTATGTATGTATGTATGTATGTATGTATGTGTTGATGTGTATGTATGTATGTATGTATGTATGTATGTATGTATGTATGTGTTGATGTTTGTATGTGTCGATGTATGAATGTATGTATGTATGTATTGATGTATGTATGTGTGTATGTATGTATGTATGTATGTATGAATGTATGTGTTGATGTTTGTATGTGTTGATGTTTGTATGTATGTATGTGTTGATGTTTGTATGTGTTGATGTTTGTATGTGTGTATGTATGTATGTATATGTATGTTGATGTTTGTATGTATGTATGTATGTATGTGTTGATGTTTGTATGTATGTATGTATGTATGTATGTATGATGAATGTATGTATGTATGTATGTGTTGATGTTTGTATGTATGAATGTATGTATGTGTTGATGTTTGTATGTATGTATGTATGTATGTTGATGTTTGTTTGTATGTATGTATGTATGTATGTGTTGATGTTTGTATGTATGAATGTATGTATGTTGATGTTTGTATGTATGTATGTATGTATGAATGTATGAATGTGTTGATGTTTGTATGTGTTGATGTTTGTATGTGTTGATGTTTGTATGTGTTGATGTTGAAGCAAGAAAGAATCATCATGGTTGCTTTTTCTTGTTTTAATTCAGTAATATTCTCAAAGCTCCTCTGTGGTTCTTTTTAGCGTTGTCGCTAACAGATGCTAACAGAAATCTGCTGCTGTTTTACAAACTAAAACCGTCTTGTGTCTGTGCTCGGTCAGTGAACTGCAGCAGCTTTCCGTCAGGGGCTACTGTGTAATTCCTTCATCCAGGTTTCGTAAACAACCTGAAACCTGCCGTAGACTCAGCAGATCACCGCGGCTGGCAAAGCCTGATTAGATTATAGTCCTGATCCCTGCTGTGACTGAAACAGGTCAGCAGCAAGGAGGCCGGCTCAACAATACGCTACTGTTATATAATGCTCAGATTTGAATATGTCACTCTGGAGTTAATCCTGTGTGACTGAGAAAAACCAGCAGGACACACACATTTTCATTCCTTAACAAGAAAATCAAAGGGTCAAAGTTCAACCAGTGAAAAGTGACATGAAGTGAATGTGGAAACAACCTATTGCGTCTGATGTTGATGATATTTGTTATTTCCTCTGGAAACGTTTGGATGTGAACAAGAATCTCCTCACGCCTCCTCTTGTCTCCTCCTGCAGAGTCTCGCCACCTGCGGCCGTCGGGGTCTTTGCTGGCCGATCAGTCCCAGCCAGAGATCACCGTCACTCAGCATCACAACTCCTCTGATTCGTCGTCTCTGGCTCCGCTGGTGGAGCAGGAGGGCGAGGCGTACCTGGAGAAGTCCGGCGGCGTGCGGCGCCACACTGTGGCCAACGCGCACTCTGACGTCCGGCTGCTGTCTGTGTCGAGCAGGATGCATGCTGGGATGGAGAAGGACAACGGGGTGGGAGGGGGCGAGGGAGGCGTGGGGTTTTTAATGGGGGGCAGGCCGATGAGTCCCAGGCCGTTCTCCAGCCAGCCGGACATGGTGGAGTCTCCGAGAGGAGGAGTGATCTGCTAGCTGGAGAGGTCACTGAGACGATGGACACAGGAAATAACAGGACATCATGGGAATTCAAATACAAGAAAGAATGACAGTCTAGAACCTGATGAGATAATAAAGTACAGGATGACGGAGAAATAATGAGACAGGAGAAGAAATAAAAAGTCAAGAAAACAGACATTAGGAGAGGAAAGAAAACTGAGCGGCAGAAGACGAGAAACAGGAAATAAGTCAGTCTGACAGGAGAAGACAGGAAACTATGTGACTGGAGATGAAAAGACAGGAAAAACAGAAACCACAGTCCAGGATAGAAACAAGAAGCAGGAAGTCAAAGGAAACATGACGGGAAACTGGGCCGAGGCCGAGTGTTCATCCGTCCCACAGCTCCCAGCAGGAGGAGCCGCTCTGCCTCAGGCTCTGAACTGGGGAGACTGAACCAGGAACTCTCAGCACTGATCCAGGACCAGGCTGTGTGTCTAATCCTGTGGACAGAACCGGACCGGACTGCAGGATTTGGTTCTTCTCAGACCTTGTAAATATGTTCTCTTTTAGGATTGTTAATGAAAAATAAAGATTTATGAAACCAATTCATGCACGACCTCTAAATGCGAAACTGTGTTTTCTTCCGTCACGTCGACGCTGGAATGTGTCACTGACATCGAGAGCAGCAGGTTCTGGGTGTAGGTCAGAGCCAGGAGGTGGTTTACAAAGAGGAAACACATTATGTTCTTCCTCATGTCGGCCTCAGGGTGTTTGTTAGCGGGGATGAGCAGGCGGCGGACGGACGGGCGGGTGGAGGAAGTATTCAGTTCATTTACTGTAAAAGTAGAAAGATGGAAACACTGTTACAAGTAAAAGTCTTGCACTGAAAATGTCACAAGTATTATTAGCAAAATGTACTTAAAGTATTTCTATGGAAGTACTCAGAATTCAGTGGGTGTAATAGTATTGGTCATAATATTATTATATTATTGTCAGTGACACATTCATGTTTGAGTAACATATAGCATGTATTTGTTTTATGTACTGATGGGTAGTTAAATCTATATTTCATGTATATACTGTACATTTATTGTACTTGTACTTTCTGAAGCTGAAGGCTCGACTCTTTCACCTGCGTAGGTTTCCTCACAAAATAAAGGGATTTAACAGCCTCACTGCTCTCTTCACAGCTTGACCTCTGACCTCTGACCCAGGCTGGTCAGGAGCAGTATTGAGGTCAGAGGTCACTTAATCTCCACATCTAATTCCTCTGCTTCCTTCCTGGATGAGCAGATTCACTCTAAAACTGAATCCTAAAAATATCTGAGCTGAAGTTCAGTGAGCAAATGAGAGACCTGAATCCTTCTGAATAATTCGATTACGCCAGACGAGCTCTTCACAATGATACAAAATGTTAATGATCTAGAGGAGTTGGTTAAAGATTCGATGTCAGTTTACCTGCATTAGATTTATCTGGAATATGGAAGTATTTTAAGACACATTGACACACACACGATTGAAATTTAAACTCAGTGCTGCAGTGCCCCCATGTGGTCTTTCATTGAAGTGACTTCACTGTCACTTACTGTTCTTTCCAGAGAAACTTTTCAGCAGTTACAAGGTAAAGAGTCTTATGGTCTGCAGACACAAAGAAGTCATGAAGGTAAAGAGCGGAAGGAGAAAGTTAGTCAGACTCAAATACAAGAACCTTGAATTTGTACGTTGTACTTGAATAAATGTCGCAAATGTGGATTCATCCACCGCTGAAAATAGTCCCCTCCTATTGATAAAAACTAAAGTGAGCAGCTGTTGAAGGAAATCTGAACCTTTTAAAAAATGAAATTAAATATCTGTGAGGCGTTTTTAAAGATCTATCTTCAGTAGGAACCAATGAGGTGGAGCGGAGAGCCTCAGACAGGAAGTCAGACAGAGAGACGGACGAACATGTTGGTTTGGATCTGACCATGAGAAAACAACAAATAAGAAAAATGCAGATTAACACCAACTTTGTCCGTTAAGAATGTTTTGTGTTTATTAGTGATTTTTGTGTTACAGCCAGAACCACAATATGAGTCAAAAGAGAAACTAGTGTGACGTCCAAACAGCACCATGTCTTTCCTCCTCCTGCTTTATTCTTCCATCTTTCTCAAAGTGCATCAAATATAAACTCTTGACTTCAGTCTCATCGATTCACCTCGTCTCACTGTGTTTTCTCTACAAGGCAGAGCTGAAGCTGGTTTCGACACCAGTTCAGCTCAGGTGAGTTCTGACCTCTTCTCTATCATGATTCTCCTCATGCAAACATCATTTCACAGATTTGGCACAAAAAAAATTATTAAAAAAAACCAACATCATCTCAAAGGTGCAGAAGGATTCAGGTTTGACAGATTTACTCTCTAACAGCAAAATTCAGCCTCGAGTAGGAATGAACACATGAACTGTCATTAAAATCAGATGCTACATTGTGAGTTTAAGGCAACAATTAGACGATCTGAGTTATTGATTATTGTCTTTTTACAGATGATATTCTGAATTCTGGCACTTTGTATAATAACTCTGTGACTTTTTAAAAAAACCTGTCACTTGAGATATGAATGAAAATGGCAGGAAACAGAACAACAGAGTCGTGAAGCTGCAGGTTCCACAAGGTTTTCTAACAGAAATTTGCATTTGAGAGTTTTTTAAAAAATAATCATTTTAATGTTTCTCAACATTGTAACACAATGATAATTAATACTTCCTGAGTTCTGTTACAACCATCAGATAAAAATATTTTGACTCTGTTCATGAGAAATAACATTTCTTTGCTGCTGCAGCTGCGTCGGTGCTGCGACGACACAGTTTGAATCTGTTTCATTCAAACGGCCGTGTTTCTGCTGCAGCTGCACTCGACTCTCAGGCTCGAACTTTTCATCAAAGAACCAGATGTTTTCTAACACAGCTGTTCATCTTTAGTGCTGACGAGTCAACCAGGACAGTTTCATGTCACTAACGTCTCTGCGGGAAACACAGTCGGTGTCAGCAGCTGCTCACGAGCTCAAACTTGTGCCGTCAATGTCAATGTTGTGTTTTATCAACACGAAATTAAAATGGGTTTCAGATCAGAAACATTTACAGCCACTAACTGCAGGTGGAACTGTTGTCTCATCAACTGAACCAGCTGACAAAGCTAACGTGAGCTGAACACGTCGTCACATCATGACGGACACGAGCATCGATTCTGAGCTGGTTTTTGTCTCAGACCCCAGAAACTCGTCTGGGACAGATAAATCGAGTCTTTCAGTCTGGACAAAACCTTTAGTTCTGTCTCTGATGGACATGAAACCTTCTGTTTGATTCATCACTACAAATTATTAACAACTGTATTAGAAAATATCTGCTTCTTGTATAAAAAGTCAAAGGTAGAAGAAGCCTGGGGACATAAAAACTGAGGTCAACTACAACTCCCAAGGTGCATTTCACCAACAAACATCCAATCACAGAGCATCACATAAACAGTGAAGCTATAGATTTCACTGTTGTAACTATGGCACCATGTTTTTTTCACAAACTAAACAACAGAGCATTTTGAATTAGCTTCAACTCTGATTGACTCCTCTGACTGATTCTTCTCAGCAGCTGAGGCTCATGGGTATTGTAGTATTTAGAAAACTTTCTCAGAAACTAAGCTGAATAATTGAAACAGCTGGTCAGAACATAAACCTGTACGATCGTATCATTAAATTATCATTGTTCAAATAAAGAACGTTTCTTTTTTCAGGAACCAGCAGCTTCTCCCGAATCCAACTACTGTTCATCAAAGTCTGTGTGAAGACACGTTTAACCTGAACTTTGCCACTGAGCGAACAGTCAGTGTGTGTTAGTACAAGCTTCATAAGGATGCTCCTGTACACACACACACACACACACACACACACACACACACACACTTATGTCACTGTCTGGGAATTTTCATAGACTTATTTCTACATCTCAGAAATGTTACCGCACGTTGTCGTTCTCCAGCCTCCCGACCTCTACGTGACCTCTACGTGACCTCTGCATGTTCAAACACTTCATCCTCAGAGGTGAAAGGTCAGTCTACTGCTTCTGTTGACTATTGTGACATCTCTACGGTTGGCAGGTTGGAGGGTCAGAGGTCAGCGGCTGCTGTCGCCCTTCTGTTCCTGAGAGCTGTCTCCTCTCACTCCCGCCCCCTAATGGGAAGTCTATGTAAGTGCAGATTTCTTCTATAATCCCTGATTGGCTTCAGTGTCAGGTTCCTGTCCTCTGATTGGCCAGCCAGCAGGGCACCTCTCCACACCTGGAAACAGGAATGAGAAGCAGCATGTCGTATCTTTTATTTGATGCTGAATGATTCATGGCTGTTTGTTCTAGTTGTTTCTTATATAATCAGTGATGGAAGAAGAACTCATCTAAAAACACTTCAGCATTATCAGCAAATTGTACTTCAGGTGTCAAAAGTAATGCAGAATTAATAGTTCTGTGTATAAGTGTGTGTGTGTGTGTGTGTGTGTGTGTGTGTGTGTGTGTACCTCTCTCTCGGTGTCGGCTGGCTGCTCAGGAAGCTCAGCTGCTGCTCCAGACGACAAACTCTGAAGGCGAGATAACAGGACGACAGGACCAACAGGAAGACACTGAGAGAGACAGACAGACAGAGAGAGAGAGAGAGAGAGAGAGAGAGAGAGAGAGAGACAGAGAGAGAGAGAGAGAGAGAGAGAGAGAGAGAGAGAGAGAGAGAGAGAGAGAGAGAGAGAGAGAGAGAGAGAGAGAGAGAGAGAGAGAGAGAGAGAGAGAGACAGAGAGAGAGAGAGAGAGAGAGAGAGAGAGAGAGAGAGAGAGAGAGAGAGAGAGAGAGAGAGAGAGAGAGAGAGAGAGAGAGAGACAGACAGACAGAGAGAGAGAGAGAGAGAGACAGACAGAGAGAGAGAGACAGACAGAGAGAGAGAGAGAGACAGAGAGAGACAGACAGACAGAGAGAGAGAGAGAGAGACAGACAGAGAGAGAGACATTGTCAACGTCATCAGTTCTGCAGGAGTTTGGTCATATTCAAATGTTGACCTGATGGTGGCGCTAGATGAAAGGTCAGGATCAGAGTTATTACAGTTCATCCTGAGAGGAGCATGAATCATCACAATCCATCCAACAGTTAGAAATGTGATCACTGTGATTTCACCTCTTTAGCGCTGGATCTCAGGAAACTTTACCAGTGAAATATTAAGAATTTAATCACCCATGGAAAAAAAGGTCTAACTAGTTTTTCAAAGCTTTGAGCAGCAGAATGAAAACTTCATTCAACTCTGTTGTATTTAGGTGAAGACAGAAATCTCTAAACTTAGACAAACAAAACCAAATCTAAGCACCAACAACTAGACTGGAGGGAGGTGACGAAGTACACGCTGTGTATTCACAGTATAGTTTTTATGGTGAACTGATCGTTGCTCAGAACATCAACCAGCAGGTGGCAGCACAGGCCAATAAAATATATGTCAGACTGCGAACACACCACAGACTGAATAAAACTACCAACACTGATGCTCGTATCAACACGACCAGTGCTCTCTGAACGTGATCTAGATGTTTTTTTTTCAGGAGGATTCAGAACATGTTTCTGTGTTTCTGTGTGACTCACAGCAGGATGAAGAGTTTCAGCAGCTGGTACTCCACGTGACCCAGTTCAGGTACTGGCTCTGTCAGCAGGATCTTCTCTGTTTCCAAACTGCTGTCTGCACACACACACACACACACACACACACACACACACACACACACACACAGAAACACATCTTACTCTGCATGTTAAGTATCTCAGCATCTGTAAGTCGTGGGACTTCCTGTGACTTGATTGACAGGTGGGCAGACTTACCGGTGAGTGTGTGCGTGCTGAAGGGCGTGTCTGCGGCGAGGACGGGGGAGGAGTTTCCCAGCAGGTCGGGGAGGGACGATGAGACGGCGGGGAGCGACGGCTTCCTCCTCCACTTCAACACCTCTGGATACTCGTCCTGATGAAAAAATACAAACTTTCATTCCAAGTGTCAAAGTGAATCATTCATGAAAAAGGTTCAAACTTTAAATGTACTGCTACAGTTATTATTTACGACGTGCAGTGTTGTGAGAGGACAGAATAATTCTGCGTTAAAAACTTTAAACTGACGTTCTATATTTTTCTTCATGATTAGACTCAAAACGCTGAATGTAACAAGTCTCATCTGTGTCTCAGTCTGATCTGTCTTCGTCCTCTGTGTCTCAGTCTGATCTGTCTTCGTCCTCTGTGTCTCAGTCTGATCTGTCTTCGTCCTCTCTTGTTCCTTCATCTCCACGAACTCACTCACTGTTGTTTATCTGGACTCAATCCCACAAACACAAAGACTCACTAGAGACCAAATGTGGATTCATCCGCCGCTGAAAATAGTCCCCAACACATGAACTGTTTCCTCCTGTTTGTCTGATAAAAACTACAGAGAGCAGCTGTTTGAGGAAACTAATGAAGCTTTTTAAACATGAAACTATATATTTGAGAAGTTTAAAGGTGTTTAAAGGGAGAGTCACAGACGAGAAGTCAGACAAACTAACATGTTGGTTTAGATCAGAGATTTGATGATAATACAAATATAGAATAAGAAAATAAAAACATTCAACACTGGAGCCTGAACATATAGTGACTGTTGTCACTGTGCAACCATTTATGTCTCATCTTTCTTGTCACATTTAAAACTTCTTTTCTTAGTCGGTCGGGTGTCAACTCATAGTTCCAGTATTTCAGACAGAACCTGAAGGCAACGTGGGGAAAGCCTCTTATCCAGGGAGCATGAAGGGGTCACAGAGGGTCACCACAGGACCAAAACAACAGCCTCTGGTTTTCCACTAAGCCTGTTTCACTGACTGGTGACTCATATCTAATACAACAGCTTTCACCATCAAACTGAGCAGAACGTTCAGCTTCTGGATGTTTTTAAAAGCCTGACGGGTTTTTACATCTCCCACATCGACGGGACGTGTTTCTCTTCTTTCTGTGAGTCAGTGTGTGTTTGCACTCACTGTTTCTGTTCCAACATGTAAATCTGTGGTGCTTTGAGAAAGGTGATGTCTCTATAAAATGCAGTTGAATGTAACGTCACCATGGACAGAGAGCTGGGCTCCTCCAGGTACTGCTTCAGACTCAGACTCTTCCCGTTCACCTGGAAACAGTCAGACACGAAACCGGACTTATGAAGATATTCTATAATGTCAACAGGATTCATTGACTTGTGTTTGTGCCATTTCATCCATGTCAGGCTGAACCGGGTGTTAAACATGATTTTAATACAGAAAAACTTCCTGTAATCTGTTAATCAGAAAAATATAAATACAGATGATCCACAAACCTGCAGGTGAGTGCAGATTCTCCTGAGGACGTCGTAGACACTGTCTCTGGACAGCAGGGACACAAACACATACTGCAGACAGACAGGCAGGCAGGCGGGCAGACAGACAGGCAGACAGACAGGCAGACAGACAGACACCAGGTTACAGTGTAAATTAACACCCCCCCCCCTCATATCTTCAGTATGTGTTAACACTGTGGTGTCTCTGCTGTGGACTCGTCCTGTGGTACCTTCTGTCCAGTGTCCATGGTGATAGCCAGACCGTTTGGCACCAGCCCGGCCGTCTTGTGTTTCTTCACCAGTCGAACCGACACCACTGGGATACACACCTGCACATTCAGAAAGAAAGACGATGAAAAAACAAACGCGTTGGTGTGAAAGTCAGAACGAACGCTTGCTGTTGCCGAGCTTCATTTTCTCCTGAAGGACGAGTTCTGACACTGAGGCGACCTGAACTTTCAGCTGAACACAAGTTCACTCAGTGGAGTCGCATGAAGATCGTGTGTGTAAACTTTAGCTTTTCTTCTCCTCACTGGACAAATGTTCCTACAGAGCTGAAGACGACACGACGCTGTTTGATGGAGCCTGAAACTCATGTCAGTAATTCTGTCTGTCTGACTTTTCACCATCTGACAACTTGGAGCTTCTCGAATCCAGAAGCGACAGAAAACAAAGCTTGTAAGAGGGAGAATATAGGTTTTACTTTTGTTGGTGCATTCATGGTCAAACTGGGAGGGATCCATATCTTCTTACAATCTTATGTCGAGTATCACTGATTTTCATTTAGTCTACGAGTCCAAGTTGACACTAAAGCTGAGAATCTAAGCTCATGTTGTTTCTTAGAGATTCTTCATCCACATTTAAAAACCAAAACAGTAAGAATTTGGCAAAATCTCTTTTTAACTCCTCGTTCAGTTGATGATGAACAGAACTGTGGAATAAAAGCATCAGTGGCAGAATCAGCAGGTAAAACTCGTTCATCTCCTGCTCTTCATCATCACCTGTTTCATGTTTCAGTGCAGCGGAGCTCAGTTTGTTGTCACTGACATTTTCTGTTTCTGTTTTCGTACAAACAGACGCTGATCCGCTCATTCAGTTCAGTAAATGTTAAAGACAAACTGTCATTTCAGTGGAGGCAACAGAGCGTTTTAAACTGGACCTGAGACCTGAGAGTTTTTGAAATGTTTGTGGACACGCAGGTGGACACGCAGGTGGACACGCAGGTGCAGGTGGACACGCAGGTGGACCGACGGCCTCCTCGCTCACCTTGATGTCTTTACCAAACAGGTTTGCGTAGAAACACAGCCAGTTCCTGGAGATGTAGAGTCGTCCCTGCAGCAGGATGTCTCTCAGCAACGCACACGAATACACTACAGAAGAAGAAGAGGATGAGAATCACCAGACAGGAAGAGACAGTCAGCGGTGGAATGAGATGAAATACATTTAACTTCAGTAATGTATTTAAGTACTTCACTACATCGGCTTATAAAACATGATGCTTTGTTATAAACTAAACTCTCCAACAGTAAAAGAACAGAACAAGAACTTTATACATTTTAAATAATTATTCAAGTCATTTTTAATGCAAAAACATTTTATGGTTTCAGCTTCACAACTTCACAAATGTGAATATTTGCTGCTTTACCTTTGAATTACTTGAATTTATTTTTAATAATTTTTAATGTTGGGCTGTTGATTGGACAAAACAAGCAGATGCATCCAGAATGAAAAGAATCATTAGTTTCAGTCCTGAACAAAATAGTTGAAAATGAGCTCCAACAGGAAAAATGCTGTGACGACAGAAGATGGAACAGAAGAACAGATACAGACACAGTTTGATACTATCAACACTTTTACTTTGAATACTTTTTCACAGTGTGGTATTAGTACTTTTACTTCAGTAAACGATGGATCCAGACAGTCTGTACCTTTCATCAGGATCTCCTCTTTGGGAACCGTCTGGAACAGTTTGTGGTACTGAGAGTTGTACTTGCTGACGGTCTGCGGAGGCAGCAGGAGAAACAGGATGAACCACACATCAGCGCTTTGTGTTTCTGTCATTAAGAATTATGTCATTTGGCGTCACTTTAGTGTCGTCACTGGGAGAACTGGTTGACATCAATATAATAATTGATTTGAATATCAGAGTCACAGAGAACTCAGGCCGTTGCTGCTGCTGATGCATTTTTATGCAGATGATATAACCTTATTTGTCCAAACTCAGTCGGCCTTTGTGTTTGTTTTCAAATGATTGTTGTTTTAAATGCCAATAAGAGCGAGGACACGGCGTTCTCCAGAGTCTACGACTATCTGCCATTTAAACTTTAAATTGTTCCCGAGTCATAAAAAAGGTTCAAGGTTTATATTCAACACGACTCAAAAATTAAAAATCAAACTCATCGCCTGTGTAGAATTAAAGACTGTCTGTGTTTTCTACGCTGTAAAACTATCGTTCAGTAAACTTTAATGTTCATTAATGTTCATTGTTCTCTGTATCATAGAGTCGGATGGACGTCCTGACCGACAAGAAGAAATAATCATCTCATGATACTGATCTTCACAGCTTCACTGTTGAAGCTGCCAAACGACCTCACATGATGAAGGTGTAATAATACACAACCTCACATCTTCTTTATGCAAACACCAATCTTGAAAACTAGATTCTTTCGTCCTGGAGGTTTTAAAGCTTCATTATCTGATGTTTTAAGCATTAATGTTGCATTAATGTTGTTGTCTGCTGGTTAATGACCAAAGTTTCTGGTTCTCAGGTCTCTTGAAAATCTCAGTCTCACAACATTAAATAAAGTTTAAATAAATTTATTTTTAATTAATTAATGAATTTATATATTTGGAATATTTGTTCCTGCTGTCAATGATGTGTGAGAGCTTCTCTCAATCTTCATGTGCTCTGTAAGAACAGGTACGATTACTGACACTTTAAAGATTTTTTAATGTATTTTTACTCGAGTATTATTTTGACTGCAGGACTTTTACATTTAATGGAGTATTTTTACATTGTTTCACTGGTACTTTTACTTGCTCACAGAACAGGATGAGAAAACTTCCTCCACCACAGCTGACGACAAACTAAACCACTACTTTCTGGAATATTGGGCCCAAGTATTGTTTTGGCTCCTGATATAAGTTTCATCATCTAAATACGCCCCCAAACACCTGTGTGTGTGTGTGTGTGTGTGTGTGTGTGTGTGTGTGTGTGTGTGCTCCATGAGACGGTGACTTCCTGCCTTCCTGTTCCTGTCTGAAACAACAAAGACTAAAACAACAGAAAGCAGCAGGTCGACGCCTGCTCCATCTGGAGCTTCTGAAGCCGGTTTGAACATTTGGGTCAAAGCTGGAAGTTTGACAGTAAAGAAGTTCTGTAAAATAAATTGTGTCACTGACATAATTTACCTCTGTTAACATGATTCTCTGCTATGATCTGAACAATATTCCCTTAAATGTGCAATAAGGACAGAGACGCACCTGAAAACACACGAACTCCGACTCCTGCCTGCTGCACCTGCTCGAGAAACACACCTGTGTGTGTTTGACCAGTTAATGTCTGATGTAAGACCACACACACACACACACACACACACACACACACACACACACACACACACACACCCCTGACCCTGTTCCCATAGAGACGAGACAGACGCCGGAAACTTCTGCAGAGATTTAAAAACGATTTGAAAGGACTCCCGCTGGTCTGAAAACGTCTGAAAACAACTACGGAGATGTGTGTGTGTGTGTGTGTGTGTGTGTGTGTGTGTGTGTGTGTGTGTGTGTGTGTGAGTGTGTGGTCGGCCACATGTATGCGTGGGTGTGGTGAGCTTGACGTGTCGTCATTGTGTTGCTGAGTGAGGAACTTACTGATCCTCTGTAACACTTCTTCACATCTTCGTAGGACAGATCGTCGATCAGCTGCAGCCTGCAGGACACAGCACATCACAGCACATCACAGCACATCACACTGTGTCACAATAAACAAAAAGTTCAAGTACAAGTACCTCGAATATGTACTTGAGTAAAAGTTACATTCCACCACTAGTTGTTCAAACTGTAGGACACGAAGACTTGTCTGCTGTATTTGTGACGACGTGCTGTTTCTTTAGTTCAACTGAAGCTCTTCACTCTTCTTCAGCTGTCACATCATTACAAAATGCAAATGTTTTAATGAGACTGTTTCCTCGTGTTATCAGGAGCAATCTGCTGCTGAGGATGTGAATGTGAGCAGTTCGTCAGTTTGTGATCCCGTGTGACGGCAGCAGATTGAAAGCAGCCGTCTGACAGTAACTGCGCATCATTTTACCATCGACCTGCTGCTTCACTGAAAGACTGTCGGAGCGACGCCGTTTGATTCAGCAGGTGAGAAACAGCTCAAAGCACAAAACAGCCTCGACGGCCCAGATTCAGTGCTGGAAAGGAACTTAAGTACTTGTACTTTACTAGAGTATTTCCATCGTATGCTACTTTATCTTTCTACCAGACAACATTTATGATCTGTTTCTAAAACACATTGTTAAACATTAAAGCAGTGTTTCGCAGCTCCAACAGTAAAATGCTGCTCTAACATTGATGCATCAGCGAAAACTATCTAAAAACGACACAGAGAATCAGACACAGAGCTGATCGGAGGCAGCTCGTGTTCATCCACCTCAAACAGCTCAGAGGTGTTTAGTTGGTCACTTTAACAAATCCTCTTTTTACTGACTCAAAATAAAGTTCATGCAAAAAGAAAAACAACTGACGACACAAATGAGGATCAACATCAGTTATCAGTCATCTGCATGATTATTATTATTGACAGAGGAAACATGAAAAAAATGAACTGGAATGAAGAGAAAATTTCCATCAGCCACTGGTTTTAGTTTGCAGGGTGTTTGCAGGGTGAGCTCAGTGTGTGTGTGTGTGTGTGTGTGTGTGTGTGTGTGTGAAAGGAGTGATTGTCTGCAAGAGCTACTGGGAGGCAGACATGGTTTTCTCAAACAACACACACACACACACACACACACACACACACACACAGATAAAAGAAGTAATTATGCAAACAGTTCCAGCCTGAATGGAGAAAGTGGAGCAGAGAAACAGGCTGCGTTCACACTCACACAGTCAGAACTGAAAACTGCTGTTTACATGTCAAACATGGCTCAACTGACACTAAACATTTCACATTATTTTATAAAAAGAGGTCGAGCAAGTTTTCACACTGAAAATGATGCAATTAGTGCAGCTGCATTTTCTTCACTTCCTGTAAAGCTCCGACCTGACGACGTCTCTGACACGTCACCAACAGAGCTTCAGCAGTCGACACGACGGGCGGCTGCCACTCGTGCAAATGGATGAAGGAATGAGAGGACACCTCGTACATCTCCATCTCCATTGTGTCAACAAAACACACTTTGTAAGAAGGCGAGAGATGTTCGCTTTGAGTATTTGTTGCATAATTCCCCCAAAATATGACTTTAGTCTGATCGTTTGTTAAAAGCGTGATGATTTTATTGGAATGAACTTTGGCCGTTCTCGTCCCGCTGTGTCGACCTTCAGTGGCTGTTTGTGGGTTTGAAGGGAACATTAGCTCCCTGTCAGCAGGAGTGAGTTAAGGCTTCACACACACACACACACACACACACACACACACACACACACCTCCTCTCTGCTGCCTGGAAACGTGAGTCGACTTCACGTGCTGCAGGCAAAACACACACACACACACACACACACACACACACACACCTGTACTTCTATACTTGTGAGGACCCTCACTGACATCATGCATTCTCCAGCCCCTCATCATAACCTGAACCATCACAATGTAATGTAACAATAAACAATAATAAACCTGAACCTGATCTAAACCAGATTCTAACCAAACCCAAACCTCACAGCCTGAATGTGCAGCTTGTTTTGTACGTGACAGGAATAACAGAGACACACTGAGGCTTCCCCTCGCTGTGTATTGTCTGTGCTGCACGTCTCCTCAGCTTTCATCTGCTGCCAAACAGCCCAACACACACACACACACACACACACACACACACACTTTGTCAGGACTAATGAGGGAGTTGGTTGATTACGAGCAGGAGGGACCTGGAAGTGAATCATCTACATGAAGTGTGTTCAGACTTATCATGAATCACTGAGTCAGGTCTGTCCACAACATCTGGACTCATCTGGACTCCAGCTGTGAGCTTCAGCTGCTGGAGGTTTCCACCTGCAGCCGGACCACATCTGTTTCCACAGATCACAACACAACTGAGCGCCGCTGAGAAACACAGAGCCACTGTCTCTGCTGGGATTCAGCTGCTTCTCCTCATCATCCATCTGGACGCTTCAAACCGAGGCTGTGACCCAAAGCTCGCGGAGGCGATTCAGGTACTTTAAAACGCACAACTCATCTTCCTCAGGGTCATAACACAGACATGATAGAGACCTGTTTGAAGGTTCAGCGTGACGTCCACGAATAAACGTCCGATCTGACATAAAGACACCAAAACAAACTGCTGCTAACTCACCTGAAAGGCAGGGGGCAGTGTCCGTCCTCCTCCCGGGGGGGCTCCACCTCGTGGGGGGGCGGGACGCTGACATCATCACTCTGCTCCAAATTCTCCGACATCATCATTAACGGCCTGGAAGGTGATCAGAATATTTCAGTTTGAAATGATGTATTTCACTTCTGTTCACAACATAAGGACAATGAACCCTGTTGTGTGAAATGATGACCCGGAGGAGCTCAGGTGGGTTCACCTGCTTGGACTGAGCAGAGAATCAGAGAACGAACACACAGAAACACTCTGATCCACCGTGAAAAACTCAAACCTAATCATCATTTTTCCTTCCACCTTCTTCACAGCAGCTTCTTCTTGTTGCAGAGCTGGTTCCCACACAGAGTCCGGATGGACCAGCAGGTCTGGTTCTGGTTTAATGCTGCAACCAGAGCTCTGTGGTTCTGAATAAGCAAAGATCTGATCACATGAACGAGCCTCTGAAATCTGGGTTTGCAGTGTGTTCTCAGGCTTTTGGACTCACTCACACACACACACACACACACACACACACACACACACACACACACACACACACACACTCACACACACACACACACACTCTCTCTCACACACACACACACACACACACACACACACACACACACACACACACACACACACACACACTGGATCAGTACCATGGTTACAGTACTGAAGTGCTCTCATTACAGCTGTGGTACAGAGACGAGAGAGCTCTGATTGGTCAGAGGACTCGTCGAGCTGCAGAGAAAAAGCTCTGATCTGAAGCTCGGAGACGCTCGCAGACCTCTGAGACGCTCGGATCGAACGCTCGCTCCGACACGTGACCGCCGAGGATATTCTCTCCTCTGTTGCCATGGCAACCGCATGAAAAGATGCTGCTCAGATGGAGCGTTTGGCTCCTCGTCTCCAGGTCAGCCGAATCCAGAACGGAAACAGTCAGCTCACGGTTTGTAACCTGATTCCCTCCAGTTCACAGGATTCGTTTGATTATTGATCGGTGACCAGACGAACGTGCTGTCGTCCATCAGAACAGATCTCAGTCAGCAACACCTGCTGCTGTTTGTGTATCAGAATCTGTTTTACACGACGTTCGCTCTGAGCTCCGACTGAAAACACGTCAAACCGTAGCAGCCGTCGTCTCCTCATCAGGCTCCGTTCACTCCAACTTCAACCGGAATTTAAATGTAACACAATTCAAGCTCATTCTGATTCCAACCAGAGTCTGTATTAATGTATTATGTTGTAAGAACAGACACCTCGACACCAGTCCTGCTTTTACAGGAGCGCATGAGTCATAATCATCTAATAATAGAACAGTCGAACAGTTTCAACAAAGCACTTTTACTTGTAATAGAGTATTTTTAGTGTGGTATTAATACTTTTACTGTAATAAAAGATGTGAATGTTTAATATTTGTCCAGACTTTCTTGAGCTAACATACAGTCAGTAATTCAATCACCTCCTGCAGCTTTAATGTATTTACACGGCACAGAGCTGAGGCCGGTGAGGAGCAGGAAGCAGCTCTGCACACACCGTCGCTTTGATTCGTAACTAATGTGCGAAGGATCGTCAGCTGTCGTCTTCCTCCGTTCACTGGAGACCAGCTGTGGACTCGCTCCACGCTTCGTCACCTGAACGGAGCCTCCTCCGTGCCGCCAGCGTTCGCACAGACCGACCTCCACAGGCTCAGCGTCGGCGAGCTCAAACAAATCTCACGGCTCGAATCTTCAGAACGGAGAGTGAAGCTCGAACAAAGTCACCACAAACACATTTGGAAACCAAAGATGAGATAACGATCTTCATCAGGACCAAAGTTCATCACAAAGTTATGATGAGGATGTAACTGATTCCACCTGCACAGACATGATGCTCACACACGTAGCCGCCTCCTCCCTCCCTCCCTCCTCCTGCTCCTCCTCCTCCCTCCCTCCTCCCCTCCTCCTCCTCCTCCCTCCCTCCCTCCCTCCCTCCCTCCTCCTGCTCCTCCTCCTCCCTCCCTCCTTCTCCTCCTCCTCCTCCCTCCCTCGACCTCCTCCTCCCTCCCTCCTCCTGCTCCTCCTCCTCCCTCCCTCCTCCTCCCTCCCTCCTTCTGCTCCTCCTCCTCCCTCCTTCTGCTCCTCCTCCTCCCTCCCTCCTTCTCCCTCCCTCCTTCTGCTCCTCCTCCTCCCTCCCCCTCGACCTCCTCCCCCTCCCTCCCTCCTCCTGCTCCTCCTCCTCCCTCCCTCCTCCTCCCCCCTCGCGGTTCCATGGAGACGTCTGTCTGTTTCCTCTCGGAGTCTCTCCCCGCTGATTAAATCAGGCAGCACCTCAGGGAGGCGCAGGCTGTTTGCCGTAATGAGAACACTTCAGATCCTCCCTTTGGTTCGACTTCCTGCTGTCACACATCAGGTCGCTCATTCAGCATTTAACTGGGAGGACGGATCGGGTCGACTGAGTCCTGCAGGACGTCCCAGAAAGTCCTCCGAGAACACTGATAAACACACAGCTTGAAGCTTCTGTTGGCAGTTTGAAGAGAAAATGTTTTGTGATCTCCAACATCGTCAGCTTCGGTGCCAAGTCTTCAAACAGAGGGAGGCGGCGAGGTGGAGCCGCATAACGATCCGTCAATCATCAGTTCAGTCAAGTCCTCAATCAAGTCGTCAATCAATCACTGCACAAACCAGATAAAGACGCAGCACAGCTAAATGCTCATATACACATGCTAACGTGCTCACAACACGCTGATGTTTAGCAGGTTTAATGTTAACCATGTTAGCATGCTAACGATAGCTAATCCTTGAGCTGAGGCCGATGGGACCAGACACACGTCTCCTGAGCGGAGGAGGTCTCTTCCTCTCCACGAGGAGGCGTCCAGGAGTTAACGTGCCCAGAGGTCGAACCGCCAGGTGGCCTCGTCACCTGCTCCTTCACCTCGACCGCGTGGTTTCAGTTCACACAAATCTTCTACCCTGAATATGATCTGGTCTTTGACTCTGTGTTGATCCGGCTGCTGAGGTGAAACCGGTCAATCAGCATCTTCCTGTTGGTCAAACAGTCGCCGCCACAGCAGCGTCTTCTTCAATGAGACGTATGCAAACTGTAAGAAAATAATATTCCTCTGAAGCCACAGTTCATTTTCACTTCCTGCCCAAACACCCCGACACCTGCTTCACTCACGTCAACTCACAGGAGGCGCAAAGCACAACAGCAGCGCTGGAAGGTAACTGAGTACATTTACTCAAGTACTGCAATGAAGCAAAAAAATCAAGGTATCTGTACTTTACTTGAGTATTTACATTTTATGTTACTTTCTCCTTCTCCACATCTCTGAGGTAAATATTCTACTTTTTACTCCACTACTTTTGTCTGACAGCTTTAGTTACCAGTTACTCTTCAGGTGACAGTTTTTCCTTCCTGTCCAGTGAAAACCACGTATCTCCAGATGTTTGTGATGAAGTGAAGGATGAAGTTTTCCTTCATGAGAAAATTCTCCTCCTTCTGAAGCTGAATCAACTCTTTAAAAAGCCTCTTGGATCAAAAAGCATCGACACAAAGCTGAAAACAGGCTGTTTTTCTCATGAAGCTTTGTAGAGATACGTGGTTCTCACAGGACGACCAGGCTACAAACACATGATGATCTTACAGAATAAAACACCGCACAAACATATAAACACATGATATCCTCAATAGTAATGAGCGAGTCATTGTTATTTCAGAGCTACAGATGTGTCTGTGCTGACACTGATCTGAACGTGCTGTAGAAAGTTCAGAGTTCAGAGGCTCCTGGTTCAGACACAAAACTGAGACCTGCAGCTGATCGACGCTTCAATTCAAGTTCAGAGCGTCATCATGAACAATGTGACGTCTTCAACTCACATCTCCTCCTCTTTTCTCTCCTTTTTATTTCCTGTTTGCTGTGTGTGTGTGTGTGTGATGACAGAATCTCAGTTCATCATCAGTAGATTCATGAAACTTTTATAAACTTGTTGGTTTGAGCTTTAATATGAGCTTAAAGGAGCAGTTGGCTGTTTTGGGAAATCTTCCTCTTCTTCCTCTTCTTCCTCTCTGACAGTCACATGTTCAGTTTGATTCATTCTCAGGTTTGTTCATTCAACATGAAGCGACAGTCGGCAGCAAGTTAGCTTAGCTTAGCATAAAGACTGGAAACGGGGGGAACTGTTAGCCTGTAACGTCCTGAAGCCTCAAGAAACATCAGAGTAAAAATGTGTTTCTGTCATCACTTCATTCATTCAGTGACTTCAGTCACCTCTGAGTAACTGAGTACATTTACTTAAGTTCTATGGTTAAGTACAATTCTGAAGTACTTTACTTGAGTATTTCCATTTTATGTTACTTTATACTCCACTACAGTTTGTGCTTATTAAACAGATTCAGATCATCAATATGAAACATCCATCATCACCATCAGTATCAGTACTACTACTACTACCATCAGTACTACTACCACCATCATCAGTACTACTACTACCATCAGTACTACTACTACCATCATCAGTACTACTACCACCATCAGTACTACTACTACCATCAGTACTACTACCACCATCATCAGTACTACTACTACCATCAGTACTACTACTACCACCATCAGTACTACTACTACCATCAGTACTACTACCACCATCAGTACTACTACTACCGCCATCATCAGTACTACTACTACCATCAGTACTACCACCATTAGTACTACTACTACCGCCATCATCAGTACTACTACTACCATCAGTACTACCACCATTAGTACTACTACTACCATCAGTACTACCACCATTAGTACTACTACTACCACCATCATCAGTACTACTACCACCATCAGTACCACCATCATCAGTACTACTACCACCACCATCATCATCATCATCTCTTCACACACATTTACATGTTTACAGACGGTCTGACCTCAGTGGCTCATCAGTCTTCAATCAGGTCCGCTGATGTGTGTCGACAGCAGGACTCTGCTGACCCTCCTCCGTCCGACAGGAACCACCGACACACCGACAAAGCCACAGACCGGAGGAGCGGAGCTGCAGCCGTTCAGACTCCGGAGCAGCTGCGTCAACACCCATCATTTAACAGAGACAATACAGGAAGTGACAGAAAGTGACCTTCAAAATAAAAGCATGCTGCGTGAGAAAAATCAAAGTAAAAGTGGGTGAAACTGAGCAGCAGCTGTGCGCTCACGTGATTAAACACAGTAAATATAGAAGATGAAAAATGAAAATACAAACCTCGGTCTCCTCCGGGGCCCCTGGGCTCCTCCGGGGCCCCTGGGCTCCAGTCATGTGTTCAAATAACAAATCATCCCACGAGAAAATAACAGACACATTTAGGACTCAGGTGTTCACCCCACATGAGCAGGTGAAATCATGTGGTGCATGTTTGTGTGTTGGAACATGAACATCAGGACAGGAACATCCCATAATTCACTGTGAAAACCAGGAAAGCCCAAACTGTCTGCATGTCTTCATACAACCTGAGATAAGCGAGAAAATGAGGCTGTTTGTTTTCTCTGACTCTTTAAATCAGCAGCTGGGACGTTTAACGGTGCAGCAGCGCCTCCCTGCGGCTAAACAACCGCACTACATGGTAACCGTCCACTGAGGATCATTTAGGACAGAGGACAGTGTGTCCCCCTGAGACAAGATCAAAGCCCATAATGTAAAGCTTTAGGGGATGTAAACAGGAAGTATAAGCCTATATTTGTTTCCATGTAGCAGCGAATCATGGAGGCACAGTATCACTGCATCACTGCGATACTAAAGAGTTCAAGTTGGAACCAGGAGGAGGTTTATGTCAAACCAAAGTACAATAACTAACTTGCTGTATGTCCCTTTCAGCTCACAGTGTCTTTGCTTCACGTCTCTTCTTCTGATGGAACAATGTGAAAAGTGTGTTGCTGCTCTGATGTTAATGTTTCACCTGCTCATCATCAGGTCATGACCGAGGTCAGTGTGGCTCCAACAGCTGAACCTGGATCCCTGACAGACACCTGGCAGGTTCAGAGAAAAGGAAAACTGCAGTTACTCATTTCACTTCCACGTTAAAAGTGTTATTCAATGATTCTTTTCATTATCAATTAACCTGCTGGTCATTTTCTAAACTAATTTAATTGTGTCGTATATAAAATGTCAAGAAATACTGAAAAAAAAAAAAAAATTCTCAGAGACCAAATGTTTTCAAACTTCATGTATTCACACTCTACTGAAGCTGCTAGAAAAGAAAATGGATGTGACATCAACTAACTAAATGGAAGCAGCAGCTGGTTCAGCAGATTTAAACATTTTAGTGTTTTTATTTTAAACTCAGTCACTATGTGAAATTCAAAAAGCTTTGGCGCCATCCCGTGGCCGGACTGAGAATGACTCACTCACCTTCACCTTCTTCACCAGCTGCAACATTAAAGTGATGAAAACAATGCATCAATAATTATCTGAAATTACAATGAACAATGATAATATACATTATCCTTTTGTACTTTCACTAGAATTTGGAATGCAGGACTTTTATTTTGCAGCATTACAACACTGTGTATTGCTACTTTTATTTAAGTACATCTGTGTACTTCCTCCACCTGTATGTCTGATATTTTCATCTGTCCAAGAACAGAAATTGTAAAATAAACCTGCCAGAGATTCTTGACAGAATCAATTTGAGCAGCTTAGCAGCTCAGACTGAAGAAAACGGAGACTCTGTTTGGAAACGTGATGTTTCCAATAAAAACATGTAACAGTGGATTTGATGGGACGTGAGGGCGTCATGAAGAACGTTTAACTGCAGGTTTCACCTTTATGATGCCATGACAACATAAAATACTTGTTTCTGATTGGCTGGCAGGTGCCAGTTCAGCTCCGACATTAATAACTGAGTCACTAGACTTTAGTTCAAATGAAGAAAATGAGCACACTGTGTTTGTAGATTTGTAAATTTCTCTAACACAAAGTGCAGTACTGAAATGTTTTTTAGGTTTTCTGTTTGTGACAATGATCAATATAAAAAACATTAAATCAGATAGAGCTTCAGTTAGAGCAGCACATTAATGAACGCGGTGTCATAATGTACATGTTCAACATGAGGGGTGTTGTCCAGGTGTCCACATACTTGTGGCCATATAGTTCATAAGAGTAATAGTACACTTTGATCCAGAAGCGAACAGACTCTGCTTCATGGACTCCAGCCTGGGTCAGTTTGGTGCTCGCCTCCATCTGAGGCTGATGTGATCTGGAGCGAGAAGGTGTGACGTGTTTCTATGGAAACACAGAGACGACGAAAGAACTGAACAAACACAAAACTAAGTTTGAAGCTCGAAGTTTCAGATCATGAACACACTTGTTTCTTTCTGCTTTTCAGATTTTCTCCAGATGGTTTCGGAGAACTTCAGACTGCAGGAAAGATGTTTTTGACTTATAACCTTCAACAGGACACATCAGAAGTGGATTGTAAGCTGTTTTAAAAAAAAAAAAAAAGGTTTGCAGAAGAAACAGTGGAAACGAGCTCAAACGCTGTTCAAAAGTACTAAACACTGAAATTCATGTTCTGCCAATGGATGTTTCATTCAAATCAGTGGAAAAGTGTCTGAAGAGTTCATGACCTCTGAAAATAAACACACCTTTTCAAGCAAATCCATTTCCAGGAGTTTCATTAGACACTAAAATCTCTTGTTGACCCTCTGAAGATCTGTGAAGGCAAATCCATTAATGATGACAAAAGACAGTTTGAAAGATGTTTCACACACACACCAGAACAGTCATGCTGTTGTTCTTGGCCTTTACTGTGGAGCGACACTGAATGATGTAATGAATGTGATGAATGGATGCAAAGAGACTTTGTGGGCGTCAGGAACTAAATGTAAACGCTGGTTCCTGAGGAGGAGACGAAGGTAACATTCAGTTTCTAAACTGGTTCCTGAGGAGTTGAAAGTTCCCAAGTGCTTTTGAATGAATTTGAGTCTGAAAATGAATCTGTCATGCTGATTTATAAACAAGTACTGTTGTAAAGAATGTGATTTCAGTAATTGACAACGTACTTAGATTTCGTTACAGTGAAAACACCAAATATTGCTTGAACACCACTGTCCCAGATTTTATTTTGAAAGTGGACAGAGGGGTCCGACACTTCACTTCCTGGATTCGGACGGCCAAAGTGAGAGTGAGCATTAATAATTATCCTTTTTCTCAGTCTTCACTGCTCGTACGAATCTGCTGTGAAATGTTGACTTCAGCTCTCACGTGTTTCACGCTCGCTCCATCCTTTGGTTGTCGATTTACTTTCACGTGTTTCAGGGGAATAAATGATGACACTGAGCTCGGGCGCCGTTCCACCAGCTACAGGTTTAATATCAGATCAACAACAGTAGAAAAACAGAGGCAGAGGCTACCAGACAAAAAGATGAGTAGGAAATCGAACAGCATCCAACAGGCTCTTTAAAATAATTCCTCTGTACAGTATTTACACACACACACACACACACACACACATACGCACACACACACACACACACAGAGTACAGTACAGCTACACACTGAGGAGGAGGAGTCTGACGCCGAGGTCAGTCTGAGGATGCAGCATCAGTCCGAATGCTGCCCTCTGATTGGTCCATCCTCCTCCGTCCACAGTATTTTTCATTTCCTGTGAAGCTGAGACGCTTCCGGGTCAAAGTGTGACGCCGTGCGGTGGAGTCCAGCTCTGAGTCGCTGGTTCTCAGAGAGGTCAGAGGTCACTGCAGATAAAGTCTGGGGCTCAGAGGACGACATGCGACTGAAGGCTCTGCAAACAGGAAGTGACTGCCCCGTCCTCCCTAAACCGCAGCAGCACGCCATCGTGACTCTGAACGGTCCATCAACGCTGCCCAGGACCGTCCGACCCGCTCGCCTCCATAACAACAGCTGCTCGTCCAACGACCCACGGCATCTCAACGCGTCTCCACCCACCAGGTCCTCCGTGTCCTCAGTCTGCGAGCCAAAACCTCTGCTGCCCGCCCACCCGAGCACCAAGGTACCGTCTGGAACCAGCAGGACCAGCAGAACCAGTATCAGGCCTTCAATCCTCCTGAAGTCTCAGCAGTCCAGTGAGGGGCGGAGCAACTGGCTGGACGTCCAGGCAGAGAAATCAAATGTACACAAACACCATTGAACTGATGTTGAAACAGAAATACTTCCTCATGTGATCCGGTCACATGACTCCGGGCGGGGTGGAGGTCAGCCAATCAGGTGTGCCTACAGACAGGCGAGAGAACATCACTGGTCAAAAGGGAAGATCACACATTTATACCCACGACCTGTGGTTTATGCCGGGGTTCTCGCACAATTATTAAAGGCAACTTCAAGGTTTGTAAAAGCCTTTTAAAGGCCACAACCAATATAATGTAAGAGCCCAAAGATGTTGAAACAATTACAAACTTTGATAAAAGAGAGAACAATGATGGAGTCATTCGACCTGAATGAACGGTGACTGCTCACCATGTGAAGAACCTACAGCACCGCAGTCTTTGTGCTTCTGTTCAGAGGGAGTCAGAAAGATTCGGGTGTGTAAACGATGTTTACATCAGCGCAGCCTCATCAGCTGCAGCTGAGTCCTGCTGCTACTTTTTACATTTCATGTGGAATTCAACGTCTTTCAGCCCCAATTTCAGCTTGAACTGAATATGTGGCCTTTGTCACAGGTTGGAGGAGGTGATGCCAAAGATCACAGTTCTCATCACTTTGACTGACGGCGGCGAAGGTCAGGATCTTATCACTGATGTTGTACTGTACTGATTTTTTACTGATGTGACTGATGCTGTCAAATGCAAAGTTTTCACATCACAGATGATAAACAAAGGTTTCAACCCGCTGCAGTCACATGTGACTTTGATGTAAACTTAAAGATTTCCATCACACACAAAGATTTCTTTTAGTCCTTCAGAGAAGCATGACAGTGCTGGTGTATACCACTAGGTGGTGCTGCAGACTGAGACCGTGACATAGATTCACTGCAGTAGACAGCAGAAGACAGGAAAACACAGATGTGTGTGTGTGTGTGTGTGTTTTTATCTTTGAAAGAATTTGACTCTAACTGCTTCAGATGTTTCAGTCGAAGTGAAGAAGTGAAGAGATGTTTTTGTGAGATAAGCAGCTCCTAAGTGTTAAAGCCGGGATGTAAACAATATAAAGGACATAGAGAGGAATATAGAATGTTACAAATATAAAAGACGTAATGAAAAGGCGTGTGCGTCTTACCGTTCTCACCTCCGTGCGGGGGGGTACATGGACGGGGCAGACGCTTGCTGACTGGCGACGATGGCTGAGGACGAGAGGCCTGTGAGAGAGAGACAGTCATCAGACAGACATCTTGGATGGTGAGATCATCACTCATGAAAACAGTTGCATCATGTTTCCTGTGACTCTGGAGAAGTTTCGTTGATGTCATAGTGATGTCATCAGGGTCACCTCTGAGGAAAAACGTGACCAGCGACAAGAATCGAAAGTACACAAAATACCACAAATGCCAACAGCATTGTAAACAACACAGACACGTTAGACACAGAGGGCAAATGAAAAACACGAGTTTACGAGCGTCTCCTCACTCGTGCTGCTGTCTGCTGTCTGGTGTCAGTTTAATGCCTCTGTTCTCCATCCAACAGGGTTTCCCTCACTGAACTGGAAACCACAAACTTATAACCAGCTGATGTGGGACAAACTGACATAGTGGAGGCAGAGAGGGTCTAATGAAGAGATGCTAAAGAGCTGCATTCTGGGAAATGTAGGATCCAGTGTTTAGTTTAGTCTGACCCATATGAGGGACTGAGAGTAGGAATATCTTGGCTTCTGCTGCTTCAACAGTGATGACTCTTCTTTTTAAATCCAACCCAACTTCATGGCAGGAATTTAAATGACCAGAGTAACTCTTAGAAACTAAAAGAAACAAATAAACAGCCAAAAACAAAATGACTCTGAAAAGTTTTTGTTCTTAGACTCCGATGGACTGAAACTTCCTACTGATGTTTTAATGAAATGATTTCTGCAACTCAGTTGCTGCAAATATCTGGATTTATCCACAGAGAAACAAACAGAAACAGGAAGGACTGAGTCTCACCTGAGGCGTAGGACAGGTCGTACTGTCCCGGCAGCAGCGGGTATCCCAGGTGATGATGGGAAGGCAGGATGCGTTGGGACGGTGAGGATCGCGGCCGGTCACCCTCTCTCTCCCGGTCTCTGTCTCTCTCCCGGTCTCTGTCTCGCTCCCTGTCTCTCTCCCTCTCCCGCTCGTGCGGGGTCTTGTTGTCTTGAATGGACGGGGACTTGCTCTTGTACTGGCTGGCGTGCTGCTGGAGCAGGTCCAGAGCTTTGGCCTCGCTGGGCGGCTTCACGGTGGGACTGGACCTGGAGGGCTTCTCCCCCTCCTCCCCTGCCGCCACCTTCCCCCCGTACGAAGGGAAGGAGTAACCGGCCGGCAGGTACGAGCCTGAGGACAGAGACACGTCTCACTACAGCTGACACAGCACCGATCATTTGTTAACTGTCTGATTATGACAATATGTTCATGTAATGTTGCTGCCGCCTGTAGATTCAACAAAAGCAGAGATCTGGACTTCTGAAGGAAAACTTTTGCAATAAATGAACAAAAGTGAAGCTTTTTTATCATTTAGAGCTAAATAAAACAAGGTCATTGTAAAAAAAATCTCAAAATCATGTCCCTTTTTCTCTGTTTGGGTTCTGTTCTTACTGTTCTTCTAGATTTGGTCCATTGTTTTAAGAGATGAGAGACACAATATGTTGATTAGATCTTTAAATACGACGGTTGGATAAACAGTCTCCTCTGGTCGATAATTCAGAAATCAGAGATAGAGCCAGGCTAACAGTTTGCCCTGCTTCCAGGCGTTATGCTAAGCTAAGCTAGCCACATCTGAGTGATGGCTCTCTGTCCTTAAGACATGAGATTGTCATGAAGCTGAATATCTCAGTCTCAAAAATGTTTCTGTTGCTCGAATGACGTTTTAACACTGACCCTCTGTTGCTGGTTATGTTAATCATTATGAAACCTCTTCTTCTTACCAGGGTAGTTCTGCATCATGACGGAGGGCATGCCTCTGTAGCCGGGGTGGCTGGGCTCGTAGCCGTGGCTGTAGGCGTAAGGTCCGTGCATGTAGGGCATGTAGCCCTGGTGCTGGGCCAGGGGGGAGGAGAACTGCATGTGGGGGGGGCGGGCCTCCTTCCCTCCCCCCCGGTGCTCCTCTGGAGGCAGCTGAGTCCGGCCCTCCGCCCCTTCCTTCGCCTCCTCTTTTTGGAGGCCTTCCTTTGGTCGCTGCCTCTCCTCCTTCCCTTTCCTGTCGCGCTCTCTCTCCCTGTCGTCCTTCCACCTGTCCTCCTCCTGCGGTTTAGGAGCTTCTGAGTACTTGCTGGGGTAGACGTAGGGCCACAGGCGCGAGTCGGGCTCCTGCACAGAAGAAGAAAGGTTAGAAAAGACAGCTGACAGTGGTTGTTCACTGGATCCAGCTGTGTTCCAGCTGCAGGACACAATCTGCTGCCATTCTCACTTCATTCGGCAGAGAGTCTCCCTCACATCTCCTTTCTCGTTTCACTAAAGAGATTTAACTAACTGCTGACAAATGGTCACAAATGGTGCCAGTGTCTCGTGTAACAAATGGAGCGTCACTCCGATATGGCAGAGTCCTACAGTCCACTGACATTCTCATGCAATGTCACAATCATGATCGCACCTGGGTCTTTTTGATTAGATTAAAAAAAAAAGTAACATGAAGGGAAAAAAAGATCTCATGTTGTATGTCGCAACATTTTGCTGAAACAACTTTAGGTTTATTTTTGTCACAGCAGCTTGTGTTCCAGAAGCCTGAAACGCACGTGTGATTGTACTGTATATAAATTAATGTTTCATGGTGTATTTCATTTGTTGCTGATTTTGCCTTGAATCATGTACAGCAAAACTCAATGTTTGTGTTTGTAGTGAGTGAGAGAGATGAGGAGAGTCTCCTGTTCTCTATGGTCACTGTGTTTTAATTCACCATTTCGTTCTCAGTCACACACAGCATCTCTCAGTTTCTGTTGTCGGACAATGGGAGAGAGTAAGAAATTTGAGCGCAGCTCTGAAATGCTGCAAGTAGCGATGGATTCGATACGATCAAAGATTAAAAATTTGATTAGAAATTCATTAGTCAGCATCAGAGCTTAATGAATCTGGGTATTTTCTCAGGAACCAGATCACATCTCACACTTCATGTCAACCAGCAGTCGTCCCCAAGCTGCTGCAGCGGAGGATAAAATCTTCTGATTATGATTTTAGAAGATCGCTGACAAAATAAACAAAAATGTGACAACAGCTGTGCTGACATTTTGAAGGAGTGATTGCAGAAAGCAACATAAGGTCCTCGCAGTGAAGTCCAGCCACAAAGCATCTCCAAACAACAGCTGGACGCTGCGAGTACTGTGTGAAATGCAGTTACCTGTCTGTACCACATGGCAGGCTCTACACCTGCCGGCCTGCCTGACTCCATCCCCGGCTTGGCCTCCTCTTTCCCATGATGCCCTGCTTCGCTCAACTTCATCTTCAGACCTTCAGGCTGGGCGGCCGGTGCCTTGGGGTCTTCTCCTTTTGCCATGATGACCGACTTGGCCTGTTCTGAGGCCGGCGGGGGCTCTTTGGGCTTGTTCGGGTTGAGCGCCCCCTTTGGGCCCAGGTCGGTGAGGCTGGGGGCTCTGGACAGGGTGGGGGGCACCGAGGCTTTCTGCTTCCACTCTTCTTTGCCACAAGCCTCCCGCTCTTTGCCCTCAGCCTTCTTGTCAGCCTGCCGCTGCCTCTCCTCGTACTGCTGGCGGTAGGCGGGATTGGAGGCCAGCAGGTGGGTGTGGTAGGCCTGGTCAGGTGAGTAGGAGTAGGGAGGGACGTAGTACTGGTTGTAGTACAGAGGCTGGGTGTACATGTTGGAGCGCTGCTGAATGACTGACGGCTGCTGAGGCCCCGGCTCTGCCTTCCTCTCCTCCTGAGGCTCCACCTTCAGTTTGCCCTCCTCCCCCACCTCCGGCTGCTCCTCCTCCTTCTTCACCTTCACTTGAGCTCCTTCCACATGGGGCGGTGCTGCAGGTGCTGCTCCTGGGCTTGGGTTGGGGTAGCTGGGAGAGTAGTAGGAATCGTAGTTGGGGTAGTACGGTGATTCCTTACTGGGAGCCTGAGGGGGGAACAGTGCCTTCTTGGCCCCTTCACGAGGCCCCTGGTCGGGCTCAGACTTGACCTTCAACCCCTCCGCCTTCCCCTCTCCGTCCTCCCCGGCGTCAGAGATGTCGGAGTAAGCGGGGCTGCTGGTTTTGACGGACGCATTGTCTGCTCCATTTTGGTTGAGGTGGAGAGGGGGTGCGAGGCCGGCCTCCATCCTGCTGGCCACGCCGATGGACGGGCTGGGTGCATTATCAGAGAAGCTGTACACCTTGTCGGCCTCAGCCTTGATGCTGGCCAGTCGGCTCTGGTGAGCTTCTGAGGAGCCGTTGAGCAAAGCGTCAGACGCCTCCGAGTACGGGCTCTTCCCCTCCTCTGGCCTCCCTCCTTTACCCATCGCCTTCGGACTGTCCCCCTCCTTCCCTCCCTCCCTTTTCTTCTTGTCCTTCTTCTTCTTGTCCTTGGCGAGGGTGGGGCTGGAGGCAGGGTCAGCCAGTGGAGGGGGTTTGGGTTGGATGCTCTTCAGCTGGGGGCTCTTGGGGATGGACTGCACCACTGAGCCCAGAGCAGGGGAGGACGCCTGCAGGGCGTAGGGTGAGGGGGTGCTGGGGGCAGCAGGGGCCACAGGTCGGGCCGGTTTCAAGCCTTTCTGGGTCAGTTTATCAGGCTTGCCTCCGGATGCCATCTTCTTGGCCTTTCTGTCGTCCATCCCGTCGTTACTGGCCTCGTCCGTCAAACACGCCGCCTCCTCGCCACCGTCCGTCACCTCAGGCTCAGCCTCTCCGGCCTTCTTCTTTCCCTTTGACGACAGTTTCCCCGGCGAGGGGGATGGGGCGTCAAAACCCCGTCCTTTTGGTGTAGTGGAGCGGGCGGGGGAAATGGCAGCACCATTGCAGGAGGCAGGGTCCGGGTGGAGGGAGGGGTCATCGCCATATTCGCTGTCGCCATCCTGGTCCAATCGGACGTCGTGGTCATTATGGGCTCGAGCCTGGTGGTACTTCAGCCCGTTGATGTGCTTGTACTTTTTGTTGCAGTTGGGGTGAGGGCAGTCAATGAGAATGGGGGAGGGGCAGGTCCGGTCCAGTTGTGGGGGGCAGGGGGTCAGCTTTACCTCCAGGGAGAGGGAGCGCAGCACCGGTGGAGTTAGTTCTCATTCGCTTTGAAGCCTTGGTGTCCTCTGAGCTGGAGGTGGGCTCCATGTCAGAGGCAGGTTTGGTCTTCCTCTTAGCGGAAGACGGACTGGCCTTGACGTCCTCGGCGCCGCCGGCCGTCTGGCTGCCTCGCCGACCTTTGCTGTTCGCCGCAGCACCACGCGTCTTGCTGCTGCCGCTGCCTTTGTTGTCTGAGGAGTTGCTGTTGTCATTCAACGGCGTGTTGCTGCTGGGACGCATCCTCTTTCCCCGACCACGACCGCTCCGCATTTCCACATCACTGGTGGGAGACTCACAGAACCTAAAAAGGCACACAAAGTTAGTGATCAGCCAATAGGAGCAGAAAGACTGAGAAGGGAACCTGGTTTAGAACAGAGCTACCTTCCTTTTCAGGCACAAAGTTATCTGAAACTAAACCAGCATTTACCAACTATCAGATTAATCTGGAGGGATTTGATTCACTAAAAAAGACCTTTACATCTGGTTGTCTTACCAGTAAACATCCTGACCGACAGTCCACTTACTAAACGCTTCATGAAGCACGAACAGATCAGTCTGTGTATATTCAAGAGAATTCGGTGTGTCTGTACCTTGGAGGGGCCCAGTCATGTCTTGTGCAGTCCAGCAGGGTCCCAACATACGTCTTGTTTCTCCAGGTGACGTTAACAACCAACATGCCTACAAACAGACAGACAGACACTTAAACTACCTGTACAGTTACTGAACAAACACAATGTGTAACTGAAACCCACAGAATGTGTTACTGCAGCAGGAAACAGACATGTCAGATGAGATGTCCTTCCCTGCTGGGAAGCAGATGTTGAATGGTTTCATACTAACATCGCACCCAGCAGGTTTCTGAGGTCGAGTCACATTAATGATTCAGTAACAGTGTGACTAACCACAGAGAGAAACTGAGGATTTTAGCAGAACTTTCCACGGAGAGGAGCAGATCAAAGTGTCCAGCAGCAGAAACAGCTCAGTGTGCAGCTGATGTGTGAACAGCTTCCTGCCACAGCGAGCAGAGGTCTGTCACCTCCACTTTGTCTCTTCAATGCCTGCCACAGGCTGCTGTGTGTGTGTGTGTGTGTGTGTGTGTGTGTGTGTGTGTGTGTGTGTGTGTGTGTGTGTGTGTGCTGACAGTCATGTTGCTGTTCACAGGGACAGAATGAGGCGGACTGCCAGCCAGGATCTTCTATCATATAGGGCAAATTTCATAAGACATGAACGCGAGGCACTGAGCGTGGATTCTGGGTTTTTCTTCCCAGTGTGACGTCTTGTTTGACATCACATGTTGGGACTGGAGCAGCACAATCCACACTGCGGCACAGCCAGTTTTCACACTGTCAGTCCAGAAAACTGACAGCTGTAGATGTGTTGTCTATGTTAAAGATAAGATAAACCTTTATTCGTCCCAGTGGGGAAATTTGCAATAAACCCTCCTTTAGTTGACTTATTAATAAGGCTGCAACTATTCAACACAGATCTCCTCCTGCTAAATTAAATCGGCCTATTTTAGCACATTGAACGTCCTGATCCTCGTTCTTACTCTCTCTTTGATTCTTTCCTGGGGGTGAAAGTCAGGTTGTGTGGGGACAGATTTATTGTTACGTCTCCATCGTTGTTCAACATTTACATTCTACAGGTAAATTCATGTAACTACCTGTTGTTTTTCATTTTAAGCTCCAAATATTTAAATAAAAAACTGGGGGAAAAAAAAAATGTAACCAGAATGGACTTGAGTCTACGTCACCCACAGCATTTGAAACAGCATTCACTTATTAGCCAATGTTCTGCTTCACTCCCTCATTCAGTTCAGTAAACCTCAATAAAAAAAACTCTACAATTTCATTTAGCAGACGCTTTTATCCAAAGCGACATACATTCACAAAGCGATGGAACAGCCATCAGGGGCGGTTTGGGGTTCAGTATCTTGCCCAAGGACACTTTGACACATAGACTGCAGGGGCCCAGGATCGAACCACCAACCTTCTGATTGGTGAACAACCGCTCTACCTCCTGAGCTGCAGCTGCCCTGAACTAAAACTCATTACATATTTGTGGATCTGGATCATCCACTTCTCGCATATTATTGTTTTACAGGTGTAAATAAAAAAGAAAAACAGGCAGACTCCTGTTGTCCTGTCTTCATTCAGCTCACCGTCCTCAGTCTCCTGCCACACAATCCCCTCCAGGTTCACGCTGGTTCCCGGCTCACAGGGTCCCAGACACTCCGGCTCGGTTGCCAGCGCAGCGTCCGCCGTGTTCACCGCTACTGAGCGTGTGCGAACCATGATCTGCTCACAGGGAGACGAGATGTCGCTGTTTGGGACAGGAGCGAGGAGATGGAGAGGAGGAGGAGCAGGAGTGGAGACCGGGGACTCCATCTGGAGGAGAGAGAGAGAGAGAGAGAGAGAGAGAGAGAGAGAGAGAGAGAGAGAGAGAGAGAGACAGAGAGAGAGAGAGACAGACAGACAGACAGACAGACAGAGAGAGAGAGAGAAACAAGGGGTGAGAAACACGTTCCGACTGATCTGTGTTAAACAGGAAAACATTTTGTAAGAGTCTCAGAGGTCAACATGTCCACAAACAAACCAGAATGCAAAGCAGGTTGATGTTTGTACGACGACTCACCTCCCTGCTCTCACTATTATTGCACCTACACCACAGATGTATTAATAAATCTGCGACACTGTGGCAGAGTCAGTTGCTGCCAGTTTGCCCAAATGGACAAACAGCGAGAAAAAAATCATGTGAAGCTCAGAAATCATTTTCTCCATGGATCACCGTTATAAAAGAGGGTGTAAACTGTTGAAGATGCCACAAACTGCTAATAAGACCAATTACTGCTCTTTGAATAGCGAATGTTTGAAGTATGAACACAGTTCTTTTCTGCACAGAGCCATCTGTGCTGTGACACCAGTTTCATCGTTCCAGCAACACCAGCAAACAATGAAAATTTTATTGTGCAATGTTGATTCGACTAATGACAGTGGGGGAGTGATGAATCAGTGGACAAGCAGCGCTGTTGTCACAGATATTAGTGATGTGTTTTTTGGTTAGTAAGTTACCACGTGTTAAAAGCATTCAGACAGAATTAAATAATAAATGTGATTAATCAGGAAAAGTGGAGTTATGAGACCTATGAGAGTTATTAAAGATATAATCCATATTTTTATTTTCACCATGGATCCAATGTATCGTGAAAGGTGGCGCATGCAAAGATGAACCCACAGACTGTGTCTGCCGGATGTGGAAGTAGGCGGCTGTTTGCTAACACCAATGAATGACGTCATCTCAGAATAATATACATTATACATTCATGGCCGCCAATGTCTCAGTAGAAAGCAGTAGCTTCTCTTGAAGCTTAAAGCACTCTGGGAAATGTGGGACAACTGAAGACAAAGAATATACAGCAGTTTGAGTGACTGGGGTCATTTAAAAGCCATATTTCTAAATTTGATCAGTTCCAGAGATGGAAGAAGGAGGAGGAGAAGCCAAACAGCTCTTTTCAATTTTAAACATATATTTTAGATATTTGTTATTGTCATGCACCAAAACACCAAAGCAAACTCCTGGTGTGTGAAAACCGACTTGGCAATAAACCTGATCCTGATTCTATGGAGGAAAGAAGAGAAATAACGAAAACAGAGGAGGGAGGAGGAGAGATCAGTGAAAGGAGAGGAAGGGGACAAAGAAGAAGAGAAGGAGGAGGGAGGAGGACTGAGGATGTCCCTGTAATTATCAGGTGGGAGCAGCTGGTGTGGGGGCAGAGCAGGGAGCACTGGGAAGGTGTCAGCCATCAACATGGAAACGCTCCCAAACCGCCTCCTCAGCAGGAGACAGGAGGCGCTATAAGAGCAGCTGGACAGACCTGCCGACCTTCATCCTGCCTCCTCCTCCTCCTTCTGATCCCAGACCAGAGGTCAAAGGTCAGAAATGACTCACTGGATCATTTAACCCTGGAGGTGTCAACAGCTCCAGAGGACACTGACAGGAAGTGTTAATTTGGTCGAATTTTGTCGTTGACATCCTTTGAGTTCATAATTCAAGTTTTTAAGTTGAGTGATTTTCTCTCTGTTAAAGAATCTGTAAATAATTAACTGAGTCATTGATTAATTCCTAATCAAAATTGTTATTGTTGTTTTTTACTAACTAACTGAATGAATGTTCATATTCAGGGTCAATTAATCTGGAAAGTCGGGATGATCTCTGACTACAACTGGTTTGTCTCAGTCCAACCTGAAACAGCTGTCGTCTGTAATAACAAGACAAGCATCACACAACACTGAAGCTGAAATAATCATCGATTAGTCCACTGGCCAAAAATTAATCAACAATTTTAATGATCGATTATAAGTATTAATCAAATAAAAACAGAACATTTGCGGGTTCTATCTAAACTGTTCTCAGACAAAAGAAGCACTTTGAAGTCGACGTCTTTGGGAGCTTGTCCTGGACATTAATCCTCATTCCGTGAGCAAACAACCGGTTCACAGAAAAATGAAAAAACAATGAACTGAATAAATACTATCAGTTGCAGTCACAGTATGTGATGACCCTGTTGACCCCCGACACAGACCCTCATTCAGCTGATTCTGTGGGAAACTCTCGACCACGCCTCCTGCTACCTGGGCAACACCAACCAGAGCTGACAGCCCACAGCACCGACAGCCCACAGCACCGACAGCCCACAGACAGACAGCCAACAGCACCGACAGCCCACAGCACCGACAGCCCACAGCACCGACAGCCCACAGCAGACACCTGAGGCAGTCGTGTCCTGGCAGTTGATCACATATTAACCAGCCAATCAGCCGTCAGGGTGACACATCTTTTAGCAGCTGAGTGTTTGGGATTTAAAGAACAGGAACGAACAGTTTTTCTTCCGGATGACCCAACGGTTTATAAAGCAAGTGTATTTAATGGGTCTGTGACATCACGGCTGACTCCCAGCCCACTGTGCGAGGTCAGTATCGTCCTATCAGAGAAGTGGCAGGTCTAATCTGTGATGTGCAAACAGCGTTTCACGGTGAGCTCGATACACCAGCCACCAAGTAAATGTCTCCAATGATGAGAAAGTAAAAGATGTTTGATGATTTTATTTGGGGCTCCAGCTACATTTTTTTCTATTATCAATTAATGTGCAAATGTTTTAGCAGAGGCCAAGATGACGTCTTCATATTGCCACAGATATTAAATTTGTGTGTTTAGTTTTTTGGACATAAAGAGTTGAGGAACAATAAAGTAAAATCAACCACAAAATAAAGACTTGATGTTCCTAGGAAAGAAAATAAACCTGATCTGTCCAGTTGACATATCAGCAGCAAAACTTATACAGTAAACTGCGACGTTTCCACACACTGCAAACTCATTTTAATTTACCTGCATTGTTTTGGGGTGGACAAGGTACATATCTCAAAACCTGGACAAAGAAAACCCAAACTATGTGCATGGCTACAAACAGCTGAAACAAACCTTTACATTTCCATTATTTTCCAATTATAGTTTGGTCTGTAAAATACAAAAATAAATAAATAAATAGTGGAGGGTAAACAAATTTGTTTACCCAGAGCCCAAAACCCAAACCTCATCAATTTACAATGATATAACCCGAAAACCCAGCAAATCCATTCTGATCAATCAAATGAGATTTTTGCTTGAACTGATTGTGGTTGTGAATCAAAAACACCTCATGGTGTAAAAATCAGAGAACAGGATTAAGACTCGAGCAGAGAGCCGTCTGTCAGACACTTTCCCATCAACAGTACACGCTGCTGTTTAACATAAGGTGCTGGTAGTGCAATTAAAAAGTGATGGGGCAATTTCCTCTCCAGGTAAACGCATGTTTTACCTTGTTCTTACAAGCTGTGACACATTGCAGAAACCCGTCTTCCTCCCTGCAGACCCGGGGATCATGATGAAGACTGCCAGGCGCCGGGCGTGGAGCTTACCGGTTTACTGACTGGTAAAGAAGGTGTTGCTGTGGTAACTAGAGAAACAAGCCATCTAGCCCCGATCCTTCTCCTCTTTAAGAATAAAAAATATGGCCGCCTGGAATGTTGGGAAACCCCCAAAGAGCAGAAAACCCACCAACCAACTCTCACACATCCTCTACCTCCTCTCAGAGGGGAGGGGTCTGTTTTCTACCTCCACTAGGCTGCAGAGTTGTAACCAAGAGACACACTCACAGGTCTGATACGACGCCTCGTGGGCCGGGAAACACCAGCCCCCGCTCCTCCTCCTCCTCTCCATTCAGTCAGAGGTATTCATTACAACAACAAGCCACATTCCTTTCAAGGTCACTCACTCGCTGTGAGAGAGAGATTAGTGATAGTGATCAGCACTTCAGAAAGACTCTCTCTCTCTCTCTCTCTCTCTCAGATGCAGGCAGAGAGTTGATGCTTGTTTAATGCACCACTTAACAGAGAAGTGAAGTGGGTGAGGTTATACAAGACGGCCACACAGATAAAAGTCCCTTTCAGTTTCTTCCCTCAGACCACGCATGGGAGAAATACTGGCCCCAGGGCCAGAACCGGCCCGTGGACCAGAACCGGCCCGTGGACCAGAACCGGCCCGTGGACCAGAACCGGCCCGTGGACCATCTTTACCCAGCCGACAAACTCCTCAAAGAAAAAAAATCTCCCAAAACTCAACAGAATTCATCATTATGTTAATGAATCTCAAGGGAAATCCCTACAATGAGTCTGTCCTGCTATTTAACTCGATTCCAACAGGGGGCGCTGACGACATTTAGATGGGACTAAAGGCCATTACAAGTTGGTAACAGTTACTCCGAAAGTGGCATTTTAATGAAAGAGTCCGCATCTAAACATTTCATCACAAGTGTCGGTTCGAAGGCAGCATGGTCGATATGCTAAGATCAGCCTGCTAACTATGTCACAAACTCATCATCGTGGGAAAGAAGAAAAAGGCCTGAAAATGTCTTCCAACTTAACAGCCAGGCAGAATATTTTCACAAAGTAGTCGATCATCCCAGAATCTGCAACGAAACTTAGCTCCATGACATGAAACGCAGCGAGCCTCTCTGATGGTGAAGTTTTCTGAAAGACTGTATCGTAGAGGCGGCTGACAGACTGCGACCTGACAACAGAGGTCAGATCAAAACGTCAATCACTATTTCATGTTGTCATTTCTAAATACCTAACAGTTCATTCATTCTCATAGCTTAGTTCCAGTTACACCAGTAAAAGAGAGAATGAATTCATGTATGAGACAATGTGTTGGTTCATAAAAAGTAAATATTAAATACTCTTTTCTTCATGCAGTGATACAGGTTCAAGGCTGTTTTCATGTCAAACTCTTGTTGTTGAGTCACCAGGACAAACAATGAGACACTGTGCTGAAATAATTATGGTTCACTGAAAACTGTTCAGGTTACAGGGTCAAAAGTATAAGACTGTGTCTATAATCGGTTCAGGAGCGACGTTAACTACAAGTCCAGGACGGCACGGCGGCAAGAAACATCCAATCAGCTACAGACAGAATGAGAACAACCAGTCTTCAGCTCATTGCTCAAAACCAAAGTACTGATAAGCTCCTGTAGCAGGTATCAATATATTCAAATGTGAATTTCCCCACTGTGGGACGAATAAAGGCTTATCTTTAAATATTCATTTAATTTTTTCTGCTGCACAAATGCAGAAGCACATGGCTGAAAAAAAACAACATATCGAAGGCCTGTAGGTCAAGAACATTCAAGTTTGCCGTCATTTTGCCCATTTAAAAAATACAGGTTATCCCATAAAAACGGCTGGACTGTCACTGCAAGATCCAGTAGATCCAAAGCACACACATGCTTATAATCAGTCACTGACGATTCTTTTAATAATTGATTAAAATGTCAAAGAGAGATGATGATGATTAATTTTGATTAATTAAGCACATTACTTGTATGCATGTAAAAATGAGAGTGAGACAGAGAGAGACCTTGGAGATTAGTGGAGCACATCCTGGACACGTGTCCAGTGCCGTGTCAGGAGTGTTTCATGCACACACACATGTTGAAGGCCATGTCGGAGGCCTTCACAGGGAAGACGTGACGATAAGGACACCTGGAAAAACCTCAACATGCCCCAAAAATACCTCAAGGCCCTCCCTAAAACACCCCCTAAAATCCATCAGACACCCAAGGAACTTCAACAAGGAGCTCCCCCCTCCCCCTCCCCCTCCGGCGGCCCTCACTGCTCTCGCTCAAACTCAGAGGAATGCTAGAAATGAACAACAGGTTAGCAGTTATTTCTCCACAGGATGCTGACACACTGGAATAACATCTGGGATGGAGAGAACAGAGTGATTTCTCTCTCTGATAATGTGATTTCAAACTGAAAAAAAGAAATCTAGACGTTTCACAAAGGTTTTACATTTAAAAGCTTTCTGATTTAACCTGGGACCGATTTTAAGATTTAAAAAAGCTGGAGTGTTTTGGATCATTTTGGAAGCAATTTCAGACCCATCATCAGATCAGACGGGACACTGAGTCAGTGAAGTCTCTAAAGAGTTCAACTGTAAAGGACAATTTCACCTCTTGAGAGCAGGTTGTGTGCCTCCTGCTGAGGGAACATGTGACTGAAGAGAAGCTGCTGCAGGGTTCACACACGTGACCTTCTCTGTTCAACACACTTCCAGGAAACACTGGCTGCAGAGCTGAGGTGTCAGGGGGCCCATTCGCTTCTCAAGATGCTTTAATTTACTTTTACAGTGAATGCACTTTCCCCTCAACCCGCCTCGTCCTCCTCTACTCCTGCTTCCCAGAAGGCATTTGGAGAACCCCCAGACAGCAGAGCTTGTTGCTCTCTGCTGGAGGTTTTATGTGCAGGTGGAGACTTAGTCTGGGCACGAGCCACTTCTTCATACCTTTATACCTTCCAGACTGCACTTTACAGTATTTGGCCGAACTAGACGGTCGCTTTAACGGCAGAAAAGTGAAACTGCAGTGGAAAGAAATAATTCAGGATATTGTCAGGATCACAAAATATATAGTGAGCTATAAAAACAACAAGGCTGAACTAAATCAAACATCAGGACAACCGTGCACAAACACAAGTTCATCCGATGTGGCTGGCTCCAGGCCAACGTCAAACAAAACCTGACCGTATTATCACAGATATATTGGTATTTGCATATATAGTCAGTTGCCAGTTTATTAGGTACACCTAGCTAACACAACAGTCCTGCAGTAAACCTGTGTGTTCATTTTGGAGGATGTTTTCTGTGCTGCATTATCCAGGGAGCTGATTCTGTTATGTAGTTGATGCTGGGTTCAGAGCGACTAACACCGAAACCTATTCCTGTTTCAGACAACGAAAGACTTGTGCTGTCAAACACCAGTGGAGCAGCTGGAACTATCCAGATGTGACGTCACAGTGTTCAAGTTTAGCTGCTCACAGGAAGAACAGCCCTCCCCCATCTGTCTCTCTCTGTAATCTTCCTGTCTGTCTTCACTGTAAACTGTCCAATAGGAAGACAATACTTCACTACTTTTCCAGTCTTTACTTTGTGTTTAGTCTGAGTTTCAGTCCACGTGGTGTCATCTGTTTCTGTCTGTGGTGTTGAAATGGACAGTGTCTCCTGTCTGGGCTGATCTGGCTGCAGTGGTTCCAAAACAAAGTGGCTCTTGGAAATGTCCAGCAGTGACACTGAGCTCGGAGACGTTTCTATTGTGAAATTTAAACCAGCAATCAGCTGACAGCAGCTTGGCCTGTGTCAAATTAAGATACTTTAGCACTTCACCTCAGTTATGTTTCACTGAGCAAAACCAGAATTTATCAATGGAAGACATTTGAGAGCAGCGATTTCAGGCTGGACTTTGTTGTTTAACTTGAAACTAAGAGCCTGTTTAACCATGAAATAAGAGCACATTTTATCTTTTAATCTATATCCTGTTTGACTCTAAATCAACAACTGTTTATACCCTGAATCAACAGCCTCTTTAGCTTTGAATCAACAGCTTGTTTAAATTTGGGCCAACCACCCATTTAACCCTGAATCAACAGCCTGTTTGACCCTGAATCAACAGCCTGTTTGACCCTGAATCAACAGCCTGTTTAACCCTGAATCAACAGCCTGTTTGACCCTGAATCAACAGCCTGTTTAACCCTGAATCAACAGCCTGTTTGACCCTGAATCAACAGCCTGTTTGACCCTGAATCAACAGCCTGTTTAACCCTGAATCAACAGCCTGTTTAACCCTGAATCAACAGCCTGTTTGACCCTGAATCAACAGCCTGTTTGACCCTGAATCAACAGCCTGTTTAACCTTGATTCAAAAGCCCATAAGTGGAAACACTCCTGTTGTGCACAATCAAATAAGTAATAAGTTGATGATGTGCCATTTAACACTAGCGTTAGCTAACAAGTCATTTAGCTAGCTAGTCTGTTCTCTCCTCGTGTTCTAATTCATAATCTGGTTTCTTCAGGCTTCAATCATTATCAGGACACTCTTCAAACTGGCAGCATTATAAAATTATAAATGGTGACAAAAAATATTATTTCATTTTCTATATAACAATATAGAAAATCAGGATAGTATCTTTTGCCATATAGGCTGAAAGGATCAACAGTAGCATCATCTAAAATCAGAAAATGAGTTCGACTTCATGCCATTTTTTTTGGGACCATTATCTAAGCTGTGGAAGATTCTTGGGTTCTCCACCAGAACTTCAAATTAAATGTCTGTATGAACAAACCTCAGCTGCGTAATGTGGATTTGTAATGATAGACGCACTAGAGACATTGAGGTTTCATAAGATAAGAACTTTATTAATCCCAAAGGAAATTCTCGAACACACTATACACAGGAGTGACTCTGGCAGGCTGCTGCCCAGGACGGCGCCGGAAGTAGAAAGTAATGTCAAGTATATTTCTGCTATTTATTTTAGAGTTAGAAATAATTAAGTTAAAAGTGTTTCCTTAAAATTTTGCTTTCGTTCATAAATTTCCATCTTATTTTCCACTCATTTTCTGTCCCTTTCTGTCCCGTTTATGTTCATTCTGTCTTTTTATGTAAATCACTTGGTGCATGTAATTTCTTTGTTGTAAAGCACTTTGAGTGAATAGTATCGTACTTAAGTAAATTATAACGGCTTTGCTCATCCAGACACAAACAGATTCAGGCTAAACTCTGACCTTTGACCTGCAGCAGTTTGACCCCAGTGTTAACCCCGATTAGGACGAGTGGTGGTTCAGTAAACTCGACACAAGCTGCTTTTCACATGTAGTGCTACTCAGTACATCTTACTGTTTCAATTCTACTCTAACCAACAGCTTAAAGCATGAAATTCCTCACCTGGGGGTTTGAGAAAGGCATTCTGGGAAATCACTAACTGAAGCAGATGATGCACTGGGTTAACACAGGACGGAAAGACTTGCAGGATTTTTCCATTACAGTCAAAACAGATTCATTATAACACGATAGATGAATGTTTAAAGGTTTTAGTGGCTTAAACCATTATGAGGTCAAGAAACTGCGACACAAACAGCCAGCTGAGTCACTGCCGGCTCGTATCTGAGAGGCCAGAGGTGACAGCAGAAAAATCTGCATGACGGACAGAGGAGGTCGGCCAGCTGGATGAAGGAAACACAGCACGAGTGCAAGCGCTTGGCAGCAGGCCTCCACGCTGCTGGACAGCAGACAGCTCTGAGCGGCTGATAGCTGCAGCCTGGAGCGCAGGCCAGCAGGACGGTTTGGCAGGGCTGGAAACCTCAACGCAAAACTAAATTTGGTAAGAAGATGAGGAAAGCTGGGGTGAACAGCAGCTGTGAAGCTGAACACTGAACAGCTGAGAGACCAGAGGGAAAACAATCAGAACCTGTACTTCCATGTGGAAAACCACAGATCTGCATTAACAGAAAAATCCAGTGTGACCCTCTTGTCTCCTGCTTTCCCGTATGAGGAAACAGTTTCTTTCTTCAAAAAGAAAATGGTCATTTTTGGATCAAAATACTGTCTAAATGTCACAAAGAACTCAGAGATGGTGATGACACAAACTTAAGGCTCTGTAAAATCTACAGTACGTTGACTGGCCCTTTGTTTTTCTGCATTTATTAAATGAAACAGCTTATTGTGCTAAACAGATCACAGGTGAACGGCTCACCATGTCCATTTCTACTGACCTGAACATGACATCATTTTTTGTGTCTTGTGTAGCTTGATTCTGTGTTTATTAGATATTAACCAGTCAGGGCTGGACGTTTCAAGTGTAGGGATGATTCGTGCTGATCAATGTTTTTCCTGCAAAATGCACCATCCTGTTGAATGAAATGTTATATTTTTAGGTCTTGCAAGGTAATTAAACAAGAATGAAAGATCTGAACCAGCTGCAAAGCTGTCATTATTATGCATATTCAAAAAATACAGCTGTGGCCTGTCAGTACCAGATGCTTCAACTAAATAGAACAGACGTCCACATTCTTTTAAACCACATTATTCACACAAAAGCATGAGGCTGTTATAATCTCAGTGTTCCTCCTGCTGATTTGCCAGATTTGTGCCTGTATCTGTACCCCATCGACCAAACCCTAAGCTACAGACTCCCGACTTCAGGGGAAAACGACTTTACACATAACTGTCAGTTTATTGGTCACCAGGAGAACCACTCAGCGTCGTAGTGTCTTCTGTGTCTCTGGAGGAGCTTTGTCAAGTCAAAGTGATGTCATCAGAGCGACATCAGAAAGCCTGGGGGCAGGGTGGGCATTTCCCAGACACGGAGGTTCGAACAAAAAGATGCTATTGGTTCCATCCAGTGTTTCAGAGGATTGACTCTTCCTACAGACTAAAAGTCAACCTCTCAACCCTTCTGCAGCTTTCAGTCAGATGCTGATTTTATCTGATTCTTTCTCGTGTAAATTTGTTAATCCTTTTTTTTAGTCTGTTTAAAGTGTTAATAATTATTGTATTTCTTTAGTACAATTGTCAATACCACTCTGTTTAAATTGTTTAGTATTTAACTGCTTCTATTCTCTTTGCTGCAGCGCCCGGTGAATTTCCCCACCGTGGGATGAATAAAGGTTTATCTGATCTTAAATCTTTAAATCTGTCTTTTGTGAGTCCACCTACTGAATAATAAATCACTGGGGTGCCCATTTAATTCTTCCTGAATCCACAGTGTGCAGAAGACCGATCAGCTATCTGTTGGATGAGGTAAGATCATCTCTGGCTTAATGATTCAAATTCCAGACCCCAATCCAGCCGCACATTTTTCATTTGCCCTTTATTAACCACAAGTGTCTCTTGACATCATTATCTCTTTTATGAGAGTTCTGGTGAAAATGGCAGCAGTTATGGTCTACGAACCAACACTCACAAAAGAAAATGAATAAAGGGAAGGGAGTATTCTACTGAGAGATTTGCACCCAAGTCGTGCTCATGTGTCCTTTAGCAAGGCACACTGCACCAACCACAGTGAGAAGAATTAGAGCATTTTAACAGGATATAAAGTAGCTCCTGTCGGTTTCCTCTTACCTTCACACCGACCACCTTCTTCAGATTTCGGCATTCACTGTTGTCCACCTCCTCTTGCTCCGTTGTCATGGTGACAGTCTGGCCAATCCCTGCAGAGTCCAGTGCCATATTCCCAAGCTGCTCCACTGCCGCTAAATCAGGGTTCTGTTGGCCCTCGAACGGGCCACTGCGAGGGGCCCCTAATGGCAGGATGGGGGTCACGGCCTCTTTCTCAGTGTTAACCACTCCTGTGGCCACAACGTCCATTTTCTCCTTCTTAGTTTTCCCAGACATCCCGTCCTTGTCCTTTTTCACAGCAGGGAGGGTACGGGAGGGTTTACTAGACTTGTCAGTTCCCTTACTGGGGGTAGAGTTGGGGTTCTGAGGTGGAGGGTCCCCGGGGGCCCGACCCTGAACCTCCTTCTTAGTTCCATCTGAGACTGGAGTCTTAACGCTCTCCTTAGAGTTTTTACTACGTTTTGATTTGGATTTGCTCTCTTTGCCCTGTGCGGCAGCTACAGGACTAACAAACTTTATATTGTCAGGTAAAGCAGCCACGGCGCTGGGAGGGGCGGCCATGCCCCCTCCCTCCTTACTGCTCGACATCTCTAATTTGTCCTTCTCCAAGTCGGCGTCCAGGTCAATGATCAGATTGCCAACACCGATATCCCACTCATCGCCACTGTCGTACGTGTCCACCGCGTTGGAGTCCACACCTTTCCCGCCTGCAGGGCCGCTGCTGAGGGACATCTTAGTAGGAGCGTCCCGGAGCGCCGCAGGAGGGCCAAAGGAGGGCCGCGCTCCTCCCAGCCGCAGGACGCCTCCTCAGGGCTGGACCCCGCGCCTCCTCCCTGCTCCCCACATCGCCTCCTGCACGTAGGACAAACAACGGGTAAGAGAAAATGGTAACAACAAGTTAGAACAAAATGGCAGGACCGAATGACCCAGCTTCAGGAGATAATGATTATTTTCATTATTGATATATTATTATTTTTTGATTTACTGAATAATCGCGTAGTCAATAAAGTGTCATAAAATAGCAAACAATGCTTGCTGTCAGATCAAACAGTTTCCACGTGACATCAACACTGGACTGAAATGACCTCATCTACCTTTAAGTACACAAAACAAAAACCCTACACACTTGAAAAACGTCCATCTCCTGTGTTTCTGACAGGTCATCTGGCAGCTCCACCATCGTTCGCAGCTCCTATTTGGAATTTTCTATTCCTATAAATATCTGTTGCTTGTTTTAATGTTGCGCTCACTTTTTTTCTTGTGTATTTTAGGCATTTCATAATAACACAGCATATAGTGGAAATCAACATGAAACGAGCAGAGTGATGCCAAGCAGGAAACAACGCGCGTTTATTTTAAACCACCCAAGGTTTGGGTTCAACAATGAGGTTTTTTTTCCAATGGGCGAGTGGAAGAGAAATTTATTTGCCCCACTGGACAAGTTAAAATTCAAAAGCAAAAAATAAAATGTACCGATTATAATCAAAGTGCACTCCCGTATCAAAAATCAAATAAACAAAATTGTCTACAAAAGCCAGATTTTTGTTGTGTGAATTGATATGCAAAATAGAAAACATGGTGCATCAATGTATCAATGATTATTGATAATTGACAAGAGGTCAGAGTCCTGATCTTGTGTTTCAGTGGTATATTTGACAGAGCTGCAGAACGACAGTGTCCTCGAGGCTTTGAAGGCCTGTTTGTTGTGACCAGGTCAGAGAGAGAGCAGGTCTGTTACTTCCTGTTGTGTGTTTCCTGGAGACAGACTGGTAAAGTGGGTGGAGGAGGTTTATTGCTCCTGACATAAAGGCTGTATTGACGAGGGATCACAGCCATTCACTGCGAGCCTTTTTCCCAGCAGTGCTCTGCGACAAGCAGCATGAGGGAGCAGACGCATCCCTCCTCTAAAGCCTCCTTAGGCCACTTATCATATGAATGGAGCGGCGTGACCCTTGACCTCCTCTGACAATACGGGGCTGTTGGCAGAGCCATGGGAGCGGATGGGAGGGGGTGGGGTTGTAATGTTAACAGCCTACAGCCTGACTGACTCAACACTGATGCTAATTAAGGTTCTGATTAACACAGCATGAAGCAAACAGACAACGCAAGGCTCAACTTCTACTATGAGATTTCTCATCTGAAGCAATGCTCCCTTTTATGAATGTATGTTTTGGTTTAAGCACGACCTCGCGATTTTTATCCACCCACCCAATAGAGAAGATACACTGTTTTTTTATTTGCAGTTAGAATAAAGAACAGTGAGAAAGAGCTTGTGAGAGGCATAGTGAGTGATTGTGGAAGCTCATTTCATTAAGATTCCTAATGAAATTTAAGATCAGCCCAGTTACCAAAAACCTCAAAATGAGGACCTTCAGCTCAGCCCCTGCACACTTCAGCAGCTCTATTACACCATGTGCTGCTGACAATACCCGTTTTAATCCCGAGAACTTTACTTTCTAGTACATTCAAAATGAAACCCTCACATTTCTGAACATTCTAAAACTGATATAAAAAAATAACAGGAACATGACGCCCAGTGTGCAGTATTGATTTTAAATTTTCCATATCTGTCCCATTACAATACCTGAGTTTTGGCACAGATACCAAAAGGTATTTTTTGTTCATTAAACAAAACAAGCCAAACTACTCAAAGCAAGTCTCCTGATTTAGACTGAGGTCTTAAAGATTTTGTTAATGTTGGAGGAAAACAATAATGCCTAATATATTGCTATTGATTCCCTAAACCCTCAAATCCCAGTAAATCAGGTTGTAGAGATGAGCACTGAACTCAAAATGGGACATTAACTTCACCAAGTGTCTGAAAGTCCACATACAAACTATTGACTAAATATTTGCCGATTGTTGATTCCAGCTTCTTAAATGTGATGATGTGTTTTTCCTTTGAGGAAATTACACAAGGCATTTTTCAATATTATCTAAAGACAAAATGACTAATCAGCTAATTAGAAAAATATTCTGCAGCTTAATCAATAATGAAAATAACCATTAGTTGCAGCCCGAACTGCTGAAGGAGAAATTCAAGGGCAATACAAAACTTAAAATTAACCTTTAATCTAGATTATCTATCCTGATGTCTGTAACCTCTGTCAGCCAAAGACTGGACTTTCACAGAGGCCAATAACCGACTAATATAGAGCTGCAGAGAAATCTGTTATTGCAGCTCTTCCTACAATTAATCCAACCACAGCTTGATTGAAGCCTTTCAGCAGGACTGCAGAAGTTGTTGCTTTGATGGAGTCTGCTCCGGTTGCATAAATAACTGCTGCTCTTGAGCTTTCTTTAGTTTATTTGTTTTAGCCTCCGTCATTCCCAACCGCCTCCTCTGTTTCAGAGACCATCCGCCAAAAATTATTACTCCGCCTGAGGGAGGCATGTTTCCACCCACCACTGAGCCTGTTTGTCTGTCAGCACGATCATTTGAAAACATATTAGCAGACCGCCATGAAATTCACTTGACAGGGAGGCTTTGATCCAAGGAACAGCCTAGATTAGATTAAGGCCTGACTGGGATTTCCAATGCCGGACAAATTCAGTTCATTTTTAGCTCAAACAGAGACAAAGATCTGATTCTCAGTCCTCCTGTGATGTTTTATAAGGGCAAGTAGTCCATTTCTAAATGATGCTAACGAGGTGTTTAGGTTGAACAGCCTGCTGGAGAACAGCTCAAAGTTAGTGAAGGTTCATGTAAAATAAAGAAATAAACTAATTACTATATTAAATCCTCCATGATAAGCTCAGGGTAAGCAGAAAGGCAGAAGGGCACAATCAGGAGCTTAAGATTGTAACAGGAAGTCAAAAGTTCATTTCAACATTTACTGCCAATTGCAACAATAAAACAATGAAAAAAACAATAATGCTGTGACTTTATGCCATCTTTACTTTTCAGACCAGACCTAGCAGACCTTTGACCTCCTGTGGCGGGAGAGTTACTGAACACCCTAACTGCTGTGACTGGCCAATCAGGCCCTGAACCCTGGTCCGCCTGCGTGGCTGACTGGCTGAGGAGCCAGATGGTCTCGCAGGAGGGGGGTCAGTGCTAATCCTGCTGCTAATAACAAGACTTCAAATGCTCAGACAAAACACACAGTGAACACACCGACAACACAGAGCAAACACTGAAAACACACACCGGACACCAAAAACACACACACACACACACACACACACACACACACAGTGACAGGACTGGATGACACTGTGTTTGTAAAATATGGTACAGCTGTAAATAAAGATCCTTTTCATTACAGGTGCCTCCTTTTCAATCCAAGAATAATCATTCCGTCATGAAACCATCACAATGGACCAGAGTAGTGATGTTTCACAAGTGAATCGTTCTCTTTGAACAGCTCTTCTAGAGGAACAAGTTCACTCCAAACTCCTGCTTCTGTAGGGTCCATGAAGCCAGGTTGACCTCAGAGAGCCCTCTGACACACCCAGAGCGGTGAGCAGGAGCTGCAGGGCCAGGCAGACCACTCAGACCCAAAGGTGTCCCAGACATTAAATTCATGATTAAACACTAGAGCTAATGATTCTTTTCATTATCGATGCATCTGTTGATTTAGTATATAAAGTGACTGACATATTCCAACTGCTGAACAAGATTCAGTTTGCTGAAGAAAAAGCTGGGAACAGAAACGTCTTGGCATTTTTGCTTTAAAAAAATGACAAAAGATTCATCAGTTACCAAAACTGTTGCCTTTTGGTGTTCTGTGGTTCTTCATTTCTTCCATTTGAAAAGCTCAAACTTTGAAGAATGAATTAATAACATAATTTACAACAATAATAATAATGAATTGACTAATGTTCTGTGAATGGATTAGGGAAGCGTACCTCAAACCTCGAACCTCAAAATGTTTTTTTGGGTAATGACTCAAACGACTAATCAATTAAAAAAAATAGCCAGCTTCTGCTCGAGTGACAGACCAATCGTTTGAAGTCCAGAACAGAAAACTGAAAATTGTACCAACTGAACGGCACTGAATGTCTCACTGGGTTTGTAATGTTTCATTCTCCGATCAGATTTCCTTATTCATAGCAAATAAACTGCCAATTCTGGACAAATGTATTTTGCAAGTTTCTTCTAAGATTTCAAACAATATGCAGCCCTTTGCCTGATTAATTTTAGTACTAAAACAACAATAAATATAAACATCAAGTAAATAAAAGTACAAAAGTTACTGGAGAAGAATGGTAGGAAGTGATGGGTTTAATGTGCCGTATCTCTGAACGGCAGCTGTTGTACGTTAAGCAGTGAACATGAACAAGTCTACAGAGTTCCCATGCGAAGCCTCTGGTGTTCGGACTAATACACTAATTCCTAAGCTGCTTGTGTTAAAAATGACTGAGTGGATTAGCTGGTGGCATCCAGACTGCAGAGCAGTTCTCAGATCAGACTTTCTGCTCAACTGCCTCTAATGCCACACTTAATTAAAGGCGGCGTTGTGGCAGGACCTCCGCAGGCTGCCCGCTCCTCTGAGCAGCCTGGCCTGCTGTCAGCCGGAGAGGAGCCTCTTTATATGGAAATGAGCCGGAGATTCGGCGAGCGCGGCCAGGCCGGCTTCTCACCAACAGCAGGACAAATCATCCGGGCTGCTCTGATGGAAACTTGGCCCAGACGATTCCACAACTCAACACAGACGAGCCAGCAAGCATCTTCTGACTCTGCTGGGCTATAAACTACATGTCCCAGGCAGGGTGAATCCTCGCCCACATATTAACACACTGTCAGTGCTGCTGATGATTTACAGCAGGCCGTGCTGCGCTGCAGGAGGAGGAAGACGACGCTGGGAATCTGCCAGCTTCAGCTGAGCGACTGCTGCTACTCCGGCTCTGTGTGGACTGCTGGTAAACTGGCTCTGGGTAAAACTGCTTCTATGCAAACGGCTACAGAAGCATACTGACAACTTTGGTTTCAGTGGTGGAAGGGTTGACCTGACCACGTCATCGACCTCGCAAATTTTTAGAGACACTGATCGTTATTCATCAGATTTTAGAGTGAAAGATTATAACTGCTGCTGAAACAATTAGTCAATAAATCAAATCGACATCCAAACAGAAACTTAAACAAGCGCATCGTTGTTTTAGTCATTCATCATGTGAGAAGGGAAACATCTACTGGCTCTTCAAGACTCTTCATTTACCTTTATGAATGACAAAGAAAAGCAGCAAATCCTTACATTTAAGAAGCTGGAACCAGCATGTTTGACATTATTAGTTGAAAAAAGAAAGATTAAATTAAAAAATGAATAAATTTAAGGAAAGAAACAGTCATTTTTGAAGTTAAAGACAAGGCCTCCAACACAATTAACTCCTATTTACAATGTGCTGAATGTACACCTACCATCACCTTCATCATCAGCACCTTCATCATTAACACCTGGTGCTGAAGTCAGACCTGCACTGTGAGCTTGGAGCATTTCCACCGACCAGTTAGATTCCTCTGACAGTTCAGGAACAGACCTGCACTCACACACTCGACCCCGGAACAAATCAATCACATAGATAAATCCGCTTCACTCAACAGAGAGCTGCTGAAGAAGACTGTTCTCCAGCAGGCTGTTCAACCTAAACACCTCGTTAGCATCATTTAGAAATGGACTACTTGCCCTTATAAAACATCACAGGAGGACTGAGAATCAGATCTTTGTCTCTGTTTGAGCTAAAAATGAACTGAATTTGTCCGGCATTGGAAATCCCAGTCAGGCCATAATCTAATCTAGGCTGTTCCTTGGATCAAAGCCTCCCTGTCAAGTGAATTTCTTGGCGGTCTGCTAATATGTTTTCAAATGATCGTGCTGACAGACGTCTGTTTGTTTGTGAGTTTGCAGATCGCAGGTTCACTATGAGAAGAGGAGGCATGTGTGACTTTAAGGTTTCTTCTGTCATACAAAAGCACAAACCTGCTCAGCATTCAGCTGCACAGCACGAATATCAGCATAATTACAATGTAGACGCACAGATCTCAGGCCTGAATATTAGTTTAAAGATCATTACTACTTGAAGCTACAGGTTTGAAGGATTATATTTTCATTTCATTCTTTCCTTCCTTTTGCCTTTTGTGTGAAATGAACTTCTGATGTGGAACTGTGAACCCTTTGGTAAATATTCTTACATACTGATAGTGCTAATATTGTGACGTTAACATGTGACCAACATTGCACATCACTGCCACTCAGCAAGTCTATTCTCAGGTTGGTTAATCTGGAAGATTATCTAAAAAATGGAACACATGCTGATTCAAATTTAATGTCTGCTGAAGACAACAAATTATGTCACTTAAAACCACAGGCAATAAATCAGGCAATCAATACTCTAAGCTGTACCAAAACTGTAAATTTCCCCACTGTGGGATGAATAAAGGTTTATCTTATCTTATCTTAAAACTGTGACTGTTTGCAAGGCAGTAATCAAAGCCAAAAACAAAATCATATTTTTGGAACACACCAAGCTTCGGTTTGAGAAAGGGATGCAGAGAGGAGAGAGGAGAAGAGGAATCAGCTCAGTGTCAGTTCAATCACATTCTACCTAAAATAACAATCATGCCGTCATTTGTAACGTAGCCTCATGACAATCAGTGAAGTGGTAAGATAAGATATTCCTTTATTCCTCAGTGGGGAATTCACATTGTCCAGCAGCAAAGACGATAGAGCAGTTCAAAATTCATAGACAGTAAACAATATAAGCAGAGAGGTTAAAACCCAACGTATAATGTTAAAGTATTAACAACAAATTTAAATCAAATTGAGTGAATTTCCAAGATATGTGATCAATAATGTTTATCTTTTCTTATCTTTGTTTCTGACTGAGTTCTAACAAACTGACACAGCAAGTCAGTCTATATAATATTTATGCCACAGACAGACTTTATTAGACTAGTCTAACCAGTCTAGGGCCAAGACTAGTCTGACTCTAGTCTGTTTGTGCATCTGGCCCCTGGCCGCAGCCAAGAAACCGTTGGGTACACGGCCCCCAGTGAAACTGTGAACTGTTGTTTTTACACGACACCGCAGATCAAACAACTGACGTATAACACGTTAACCAGTGAGCTTCAGACGTGCAGTAGGTCGACCTTAGGTACGTTTGGACAGAGCCGAGCTGGGTGTTCCCACCTTCCCAGTCTTTATGCTAAGCTAAGTTAACCAGCTGCTGGCTGTTGTTTCATATTTAGCATGCAGACATCAGAAAGGTATTCATTTTTTCATCTAATTCTCCACCAGAAAGCAAATAAGTGTATTTCCTAAAAAGCTGAACTGTTCCTCTAATTGAAGAAGTTCTTATTCAGCTCTCACTAACATCCAGCTCCCTGAAGGTCAGAGGTCACACTTTTAGGGCCTGCTGTCTTCATAACACCAGCTCCATGCTATGTGTCGGTTAAGACAGTGTCACCGGACCCTCTGTGGTCAGGACTAACCCCCGACCCAGCAGGTCTGTGGCTGGTTTGCTAAATTGGCTAGATTTAAATTTCTATCACATCCAGTTTAACCTGATTCCGTTCTTTCAGTGGGCTGTAAAGCCCAAAATCCACTAAGCATTTTTACTAGTTCAGCCACCACTGACACTCTGTAAACGATGTCTGCTGACCGTTCAATCTGCAGGGAGACAAACCAGGTTCTGCTGTCTGAAATGACGTGAAGCTGCCAAAGACTTCTTTATGTTTACAGTGTGCAGGGCAGGAGGAGGAGAGATGATCCTGAACAGCTGAGGAGTCTATAAATACTAAATACCGCCTTTATGGTTTTATAGTCAATAATAAATGTCTATGTGGTTAACATCTACAAGTTTAAAGGAAATGGAGACAGTGAAAAGAGGAAGATTTAACACTGGTTTTAGATGCCTGGAGGTGCAGTGAGACTGAAAGCCAAAAAATATATATTCAAGGCAAACAGCATATGGGAAACATCTGGACTTATCCAGATGCAGAGGCTTTGAGTTAAGGAACTGTTCAACATTTTGGGAAATCTGTTCATTCTGAGTTAGATCAGTGATTGATTCTCTCACATATGAAGCAGTCAGTGGGTTTTTAGTTAAGCTTAGTATAAAGACTGGAAACAAGCCAGCCTAGTTAGACTGGCTCTGCCCAAAGGTAACAACAGCCACCAACCAGCAGCTCTAAAGTTAACACTCATTTAATACATACAAAAAACTACATTTAAAAACCAAATTCTGTTCACTTTGGGCAGAGCCAGGCCAGCCAAGCACAAACACACCTGTTGAGTTTTCGTGTGCTCTGCTGTATAAACAATCACTCACGCAAGCGGCAAATAACGTCCGACCTTGAACTAAAAGCTCCACTAACACCAAGTCAAAATAAGTCCAACATATCAGCAACAACACACACCAGGAAATCAATGTGATGGCGACACGACACAGCAAGATGTCAACATAACGTCAGCTCAGAGCGTTTCAGCATCACTGCGGGGCAGATCTGGGGTCAGCGCTCAGACCGAAGCAGTTAGTGTTTCACACAGCTGTCCTGCTCTGGCTCCATCCCCAGTTTAACCCCTGGACCTGCTGCTGTCCTCAACCCACCAGGCGCGAGTCACTGCAGGGCCGACAGTCATGTCAACTCAAGATACTTTATGGCCTGTTGAAATAGAAATGTACACTAGGAAAACACTAGAAAAAAGGCTGGATTCAGATACAGATATCTGATTCCCAACAAATGGTTTCAACCCTTTTGATGAGCCCAGCTCTGTGGACCGAATAATTAACTTTAAAATACTACTAACTTGTACTAGTGGTTTATAAAACACTGAATGGTTTATTTCTGATCTGCTGCTCTGTTCTGAACCTCCAGGCCTCTCAGACCGTCTGTGTTCAGGTCTGCTTACTGTCCCCGGAGCCCAAACTAAACACAGACGAGCAGCATTCAGTTTTTATGCTCCACATATCTGAGCAAATGCCCAGAAAACTTCAGGTATCCTCAAACCCTTTTCAAATCTGGGTCTATTCATTTATATCTAGCTTGCACTGCATTCTGATCTGGTTTTATTACATTTGAAGCTCATTTTTATCTTCTTTCTCTTTATTTTACACTTTTGAAATCATTTGTCTTCTCTCATCTTTTATGATGCTTCGTGTATCCTATGTAAAGCACTTTGAACTGTGTTGTTGTAGAAAGATGCCGTTCAAATAAAGCTGCCCTTCGTTCTCTGGTTCCAGCTTAGAAAATCTGAGGATTTGCTCATTTCCTCTCTTTTATAAACACTATAAATGCAAAGTAGTTGGGTTTTGGACTGATGGCTGGAAAAACAAGACATTTCACAATGTCACATTAAACATTTTTACATTTATGGACTAAACCATTAATGAAACAATCTACAAAGACTTAATAATTTTAAGTAGAAGCCCTGAGTTCTGACTGTTCATCAGCAACATCAACACACCGATGATCAGGCTGTGTTATTCATTCATTACGAAGTCAATGTAATCATGTTCACACCTTCTCATTCACTTTGTGATGAAGAGTGAGAATCAGTGTGAGGAGAAGGTTTGCTGCTTCAGGTGGCTTTTACTGAGCCTTTCATCAACCTGCGACATCATTCAGCAACAAACGAATAAAGGCATTATTGGTTCTGGTCTCTAAATGAGACTTGACCAAAAGAAAATATAGAATAACAGCAGCCTGAGCCTTGAGAGACCAATGACACTTTCAGCAGTTGTATAAATGGGGAGCTTTACAACCATTTCACTGAACAACTCTAAAAACTGTGCAGACGTCTCAAAGGAAAAGTTTAAAAGCCGGCAAAGCTGTTCAGACAGAGAACTCCTTCAAAGAAACATCCTGTAAAACTCACAGCCAATATAAAATATGTATTTACATTTTCCTCTGTGAAATTCAACATCCAATGTGTCTGAAGGGAATGTAAGACCTTAGATAATAAGACGCACAGACAGAGCTGAAGGCCAGAGTCTTCTGACTGAATCGGTATTCCCTGAAGAAGAAACGCTCTGTCTGCAGAGGAGAGTCCACCTCAGATCTGCCCCGTGTCTCTCTCAGCTGTCGGCCTGTCTGTACATGGAACTGGCCTCTAGTCTGCAAAACCACGGTCAGACTGGTTCTTATTGTTCTTTGGTGTATGCAGGCCAGTTCTTGTCTGATACTGGCCACACTGGAAACCATCAAACCTCACCATCTGAATGAATACTGACAGAGACGCATTTTATCAGGATGCACTTCAGAAGATACAGATGAGTGACAAAGGAAGGAAAACCTGAAAAAATGAGTGGAGAAACATAATGAAGGCAGACGCTTCCACACAGGTGCACTGCATGGCACAATTAAGCAATTAACATCCCATCATGCTCTGTGGCCTGTATAAAAACACTGAACGGATTCAGTTGATTCTGATGTTGGATCAAGATTGCAAGAGGAAAAGACGGCAGGAGCTTCAGTGACAAAGACTCGACGGGCTCATATATACTGGGGGACATGTTCACACAAGTGTGATGGGTACAAATGTTAGGCTACACATCCAAGGCAGGTGAAACGAAAGCAAAATGTACTTCACAGAGACCCACACACACACACACACACACACACACACACACACACACACACACAAATAAAATAACTGGGTAAACGTCCAAGTGGCCGTTGTGTTAAAACAACACAAGGGGCTGCGTTCATTATTTTATTCAGTGTAAAGTTAGATATGAAATATGACCCAGGAAGGCCAGCTTCACTACCTGAGTCATAGAGGGCATATTAGATGCCAGAACACTACACAGCCATTTATATTGCTCACACACAGCTTTTTACAATGCACACTGATATTTAATCCTGCATCGTAACAACCAAAATGTGGCCTTAATGTCTCTCAGAAATCTACCAGGGATGCACGCTTGCATGTATTTGACTGACCATCTGATTCTTCTTACGAGGATGTCAACTGCGTTCAGTCAGATGATTGTTAAATTATACACCCCTACTGTAGATAGTAGCTCACTGGAAGCAGAAAGCAACAGCTGCACTGAAGCTTGTGGCTTCTCACGTTTTGTTTTAAATCATATTCACAGTGTAGCAGCTTTCAGGCAAAAGGCACCGAGGGCATTAACATCAACCTCGTGCATCAGCCTGTGAAGAGCAGTGTGCAGCTGTCAGCACTGAGGACTGAACAGCACACTGACACTGACACTGACCATCCTGCTGGCAGTAAATCACAACCAACTGGGACACAGCAAAAGCCCTTCGTCACCCACGACTCTGCTTCCCACCAACTGCACCGATGTGCTTCTGTTTAGTAATGAGACCAGGAGGCTGAAGGAAGTGAAAGTTAAACCACTACACCTGAGCCGCTGAATCAAGTCTCTCTACATAAAAGAGGACATCCTCCATTTTGTGGATACAAGTAAAAAGAAAGTCCTCACCTGCAAGCTTTGTCATGCAGCTGTCACTGCCAGCAGTGGAAACACCCGCATCCTGTTTCAAAAAGCACATGTGAGGGCTCCAAACTATGTGAAGTCAGACTTCAGCAAAATGTTAACATGAACTGGAAAAAATGTAATTTTGTCATGAACTTCTTCCTTTAGACAGTAAATGGATACTGGACACACACCATTGCTCTTCAGGTTTAAAAAGAAATGGGATATTAAATCTCAGGCTGAGCAGTTTTATCTGCTCACCATGTCTTTAACCTCTTCAAACCGTTACTACACCACAGCAGCACAGAAACAACTCTGACACCGTGAAATGTGAATCCTTGACCGGCAGAAAAACAACAACCCACAAACTCCACCAGCAACAATGAGATCTGTGATATTAAAGGCTTGGAGCCTTCGACTACAACCTGAAAAACAAACCAGACCATGAAAGTGTTCTCCATCTCCTCTCTGCTGTGGGGTCTGGATCCACTGTTGACCTGCTCAGACAAACAGCTGCAGGGTCCAGAACACCTCATTTAAATGTTATTGCGGTTGTCTGCGTGTCAAGAGAGTTTCAGCGGTGTCACACCCTTGAAACCTGTGAAAATACACCAGCAGGGTTTAAAAAAACACCGGGTGTTACAAGTCTTTTACAGCTTGGTGTTTTTAATCAATCCATTAGCAGTGATGGATATATTCAAATATTTATAGATTAACAAGTAATGCAAATAAGTAAAGGACAGGGCTCCAGACTGTGAACAAAAAGATGTATGAAATCACTTTACGGTCATTTCAAAAGCATCACATAGAACAGAACAGACGAGAGAAATGTATTTACATCTCTATGTTGCAATAAATTGTTAATAAAGAAAAAAACCCACTGTGGGTCTGGTGCCTCGAAGCTTGGTGGCGCTCTGCGTCACTGAAAAACAGAACTGCAGCTGGAACTTTCAACTGCCTTGATGTTAACAAATGACATGAAGTTTCAACTATACCCAAGCTGGCAAAACATTACTGCTAAAGAGGCAGTTGAACTCAGCTCAGAAAGAATTTACGTCCGCAAACGAAAGCACTAACCAGGCTGTTCCATCAAAATGATTTCTGTCCAAACCTTTGAGACTTGTACTATTTAGCAGCAACTTCCCATATTTCAGTTCAGGACCTTAATGGTTGTAATCTCTTTTTTTTCCTTCCTAACATTTCCCGCCGCTCTCAACTGTCAACAAACAAAATGGCAACAAAAAGGTGTATAAAATGAAATGACATTGAAATGGTTAGAGTTTTATGAGCCAAATTTCCAAGGCGGCCAATTTGTTCACGTCTGTAATTCAGGACATGAAGAGTGAGAGGACTGCTTGAATCAGCAGCCATGTTCAGCCTGCATCCATCAGGACTCTCTCTCTCTACTTGACATTACAGAGGACACTCCATCTTATTGATTATCCACCGGGTGTGTAGCTCTGTCAGCTGCTCTGCTCTCAGCTCACTGCAGAGCTTTAACAGCACGCTGCTGTTAACGACATCCAAACACAGGAACCGACTGTTACAGTTCTGCTACGAAATCTGGAACTCACTCCAGCTGCTGAAACCTGCCTGTTAATGACAATTAGATTTTCTTAAGAACTGCTAACACTCCAGGTGAGGCATGAAAACACCTGCCTCGTCAATGTGTTCAGCTTTTTGTTTCCATGCTCAACCTTCAACACATCTGGCACATCAGTTTTCCCAGTGATTTGATATGAAAACATGGAGCCATGTTAGATGAGTGATTTTACTATCAAAACATCTGTGATTTGTCAGTAATGAGCAATGTTCATATACCAGCAACAGACAATGAAATCATGTTTTATCAACTTATATTGCAGACTACAAAAAAAAAATGCCAACTTGAACCAAAATAACAAACAAAAAGAAATAAAAACAAGCTTTAGTGCATTAAAACCATTTAAGGCCTTGACTGAAAACCTGACATTGGCCTCCACTGATGCTAACAATTATTTCCATTGTTAAATAATCTTCTGATCCTTATCTTGATTCATCATTTTGTCTAAAAAGTTCAGAAAATGATTAATCACAATTTCCAAGAACTAAAAGTCATGTACTGTATTTAAATTGTTGTTTTTGTCTGACCAAATGTCCAAAACCCAAAAGATACTCAGTTTTTGATTCAGCAAATCCTCACATGTAAGAAGTTGGAAGCAGCAAATATTTGATATTTTTGCTTGAGAAACAAATGACCTGATTAACGCTTATCAATACAGTTCCCAATTAATTTTCTGCTGATCTAATTTCCACTGAGTAACATCATCTCCCCAATCGTGCACATGTTGGTATATTCTTGAATTTCATGTTGTCAGTCGTATGTTTGAACTTGTGTCTAGAAACGATGTCATGGATTATTGTTAACTGATTATTAATTCAATGAATATGTTTCTGCAACACTGAGAATGCGGAGGGCAAACCCACACATCATGTCATCCACCACTCCACCCTGCCCGTCTTTCTCTTATCTGTCTCTCTCTCTCTGACTCACAGTTCAGTCAGCGGTCAGGAGATGCAACAGCTACAACTCCAGTTAACACCCCGAGATGTGCACCGCCCTGGCCTTTATCTCTTTCTCTCACATGTCACTTAGAAAACAGGCCAGTTTCCTAGTGAAACATAAATGATCAAAGTGTCTACAGTTGGTGCACAGAAACCACATTTCATACAACAGAAAGAAGACCCCCTCTGTTTTCTGTTCAACTGCTGGTTAAACAGAGGCACCACCAAAATAGAAGCATGTTCAATTATGAAGATACAAAGATGTGTAAACTCACTACAGTGTTGTTCCTTTGTATTACGTTTGCTCTCTGATACCAGCACTTCAGCACCTTTTCAGGTACTTAACTGAAAAATAGAGCTGATCTTAAGGACTGGTATCAGGCTTCTACCGTGCAGCATTTAACTGCACTTCCAAGCGAAAACTGGTGTTTAAAAATGATTTGGGTGCACCAGACTGAGGAACTGCTCTGACACCCAGGTTAGCAAAATTATATCACCGGTTAAAATGACAAAGGTCGCCAGTGTCAAGTCACATCAGCTGTCACGAATTAATGTTAATTCTCTCAGCAACTTCATGACAGGACAAAATTAAATGTGTCTGTTGTCTAGTTAAAGTGCTCTCTGTAACACCACTGTACAAACTGTTTTTGTAGTTCCAAAAACTCCAACAGAGCGTTACATCTTCTCTCCTGTGCATCATTCATCATAAAAGATATAAGCTTCTAAACTCTTAAGTGTTGAACTTATGTATTTCAATGTCAGATTAATCAACAATTAGGTACATATAAGTATCAGATTGGCTTATTACCTCTAAGGCAACATTAAGATAAGATATTCCTTTAATCATCCCTCATTGGGGAAATTCACAAAAAGGATTCTGATGAGGATCAGGTCCAAAAAACCCCCCAAAAACAATTTGATTGGGACCATCCACAGATATTGCTCATCTGTGTTTTATGTGTGGCCAGTCTTATGTGCTGTAAGAGGAGCTGTCCAGTCACAAACACAGCAACAGAAACAGATATACACACAGCACCGCGGTCACAGCCAGCGGCTCTGGCTACAGTCACAGCTTCAGACATGTTCTCAGTCTGATATTCAGACTGAACTGCCTCTGATATTGTGTTCATATTATCATTTGTGGGAAAGGGGAATACTTTGCCTTAACCAATCAGTAGTAACTGACATATCGGTCCAATCGGCATCATCTTCAGTTGCCGTGGAGGCTGCAGTCATTTTGCCAAACTAAATAACTTTCACGACCATTAGAGAAATATTCGGATTGAACTGTTCGTATTTCTGCGAGTGTTCCAATGTTGCTACGTTGATCTCAGTCATGCATTTTTGTGGCAATTTTTCTGTCACCATCTTCTGCCTCTGGCACAGGAAAACCCATTCCCCATTCTTGTTTTACTAACCAGCGAAGCAGTTGTGTAAGTTACCAATACAAATAATCACAGTCCTGAATATTTTCTTGCGATTACAATTCAGTATAATGCCCTATAGAAGATTTAATATATGATTTTTCTGTCCTCTCACATTATGTACAGATATAAGATTGTGTGGTTATTCTGATATTTCCATATTTCTATATTGTCCAACAGACTGACACCACTCTAACCCCTCCTGACTGGACGTCCCCTTCGGTCTGCCGCTCTGATTCTCTGCAGGATGGCAGAGCTGCTGAGGTTTGCAGCAGTTCATCAACTCAGGTAACTCCACTGAAATTCTGTGAGTCATTCAACGCTGAAGGACCTCCAGGGCTGAGCGCTGGGCAGGCTGGTTGGGGTGATGGCAGGTCATGTAACTCTCAGCTCCTCTCACCGCTCAGCAGTGCCTTCTTCCTGTCTGATGGGCCTCCCAGGAGGAACAGACAGATCGGCTCATTTCAGCTTCCTGTTGGTGTCCTCCAGGGCAGACTGGCTCAGCGATCCTGCTGTCAACCCGACCGTCACATAAAACTACACAGGTCTGCACTGGACTGCACATAATAATTGTCTGGAATTCTGTGTGTCCACAGCCATTAATGTACACTTCACTGATATTAAATTATCAGGAGCTTGTTTGCTTGTGTGCAGGTGATAATGATGCAGTTGAACAGTGTCAAGAAATGGACTGACATCTGCACAGAAAGATTGAAATAGTGAGACTTCATCTATTATTTTGAAAAATGTGCATGGAAATAACTTGAAAGTGACAAATACTCAAAAGGTCTGCTTGAACGGCATATTTGTTCATGGTGTAACTCCTGATAGAAACTTGTCTCACTACCTCTGAGGCAAATTAGCTCTGTCATGAAATATGACATCAGGTTATGCTTTAAATCTATGGCATGAGTCTCACCAGCTATTACTTATACCCAACAAAGGTGTGTGAGTGCTGGAGCCGAACCATAAAACAGACTGAGGGACAGTGAGCACGACAGGACATCTCTATGTGTGACATGTGTGATCTTATCTAAAATTCAACAGTGATGGAACCAGCATCTTAACAGATCCAAGTCTTCAGATATGAACTTTTATAGCCATAACATGATCAGCATACAGAAGGAACCTCTTATCCTCCAGGAATGGGACTCTGGATTTTAACCTATTTATAGTCCTACATTCTCACGTCCTCTCATCATTCTGACTTCACAGTCTAAAGTCCATATAGATTTCCAGCAGAAAACCTATTAAGAAAGTCTGTTACAGCTGCATAACATTTAAAATTGGATAAAATTGAAACACTGAAGCATGTTCAGCAGGCTTTGACTATTTGAATATGCCACAGGGTATGTTTGTGGACTGACACAGTCAAGTCTTTTGTGCACAAACCTCCACTGTACGGCCCTCTTTGATTGGTTTAAAAGAGTCACATGAAAAACCTCAGACAACCCTTTCTCTTCTATTGTGGTCCACCACTTGTGTTTACATTTTTCAGTCCTTGGTGCAGGAAAAACAGCTTTATAATAGTCAATTTCCTTTCATCATCTGCAAACAGTAATGCTGTTATTCTCCAAGCTCTGGTCACCACGTTTCCCCTCTGTTTCACTGCTTCGTCATGCATAAAGAAGGACCAATGACACTGTATTTTAGTGGACAACACCTCCAAGTTCAAGTTCATCATTATGTAAAACTAACTCAACTCTCAAGGCCACAATTCACTGGTGCACAACACTGAGAGACGACAGCGACAAGTCATTTGGGAAGAATCATACTGAATATCCAAGTACGGTGGAATCTATATCAAGTGTTGTTAGAGACTCAACCCTCCTTGGGTAACCATGACCTGGATGACTGAGAATCAGAATGAGTCACACGGTTCAACAGAGCAAGTCAATCGACTGTCTGACACTTACAGAATACAACTCCCACGACACGAACTGATATCCTGTATGTGTCGACAGATTTACTAGAAAGATAAACATGTATTACCTATTGTGACCTTATGCTCATTCGCAGATAAAATAATCTGTCATGTTGCTTCAGAGTCAAATCAGTGGCCAGTTAATGAAACGAAAACACAATGCAGACCTAAAAGATGGATAAAATGACTTTAGGTTAATCACACACCTGGAAGGAAATTTAAGGTGTCTTAGCAAGTATTTTTCTTCCTAGTAGTTCAGACTAATAACTAATGTTGAAGGCCTTCAATTAATAGCTTCGGTGTCTATAGGTCATATTAGCAGAAGCAGGTTTTACTGACAGCAACAAAACCCTAATTTTGTATCACTTGTTCAACGAGCTCCACAGCAAAGTTGAACCTGGTAACTTAAAGTCTGTTCAGCAGATATTTATATCATGTAGTTAGCATTTGTGTTAGCAACCTTACTAGACTGTGGATTGTTGCCTGTTTCGATCGTGAGGACAAAACACAGAGGCTTGAATGCTTGAAACGCTTATTGTCTTCGGGGTCATGGTAGCAAATAGTAAAGAAGCAGAAAATCCTAACTAACACACACACACACGTCCCACGAAGCTAAGCTAACAGTAGCTACAGTTAGCTGAATCCGTCGGAGAGCTAGCTAGCGGCCCTGGAGCTCACTGCCCTTTAGCGCAAAGCTAACACACACACTAATAACGCCTTACAGTGGATTTAGCTGAGTAATATTACTTTTAAATAGACACAGTAACATTTAATTAAGAGTCGGACATGGAAAAATGTGAAGGTATTTGCCACAGCTTGTGCACCTGGTCCGAGGCCCAGCGTGGCCCGCTAACAGGCTAACGACACCCATTATCGGACGCAGCGCTATTTAGCTCTAATGGGCAAATTTCACTGTTCTCCGTGTAACTTTGCCACAAATCAACCATTTTACAAGAACCCGGCCGGCGTTTAGAGCTCAACTGACAGACGTTAAATCGGCTGTAAGCACAGCCGTTCAACGTTGTACAGCTCGTTTATATAAGTGTTGACCTAACGTCCTATTTGTCGTGTGATGGACAATTACCGATGCGGCGCTTTCAGCCTCCCTGTCAAAGCCCTGGATCCATTATCGGACAGCCGTTTACGTTCACCTCAACCCGCATGTTGTTTCACTCCTGATCAGCATTCACTCCGGTTTCAAGCTCGACTACAACAATATTAGACAATAAGAGGATCCAGATTGAACAGAACTACTGATCCGGAGTTTATTATCTGCATTGAAATCCAGAAAACATCCGGCTGTTGGTTCAAACGGTTCAACAGAAATCAAACGGACATTTTAACGTACATATCAAGAATTGAGTCGAGTCGTTACACAAACAGAGAAACGGGTTTGTTAATGTGTTTGAAATGAACGTGGAGGCAGCGGGTCACGTTTTTCAGGTAAAAAGCAAACAGGCGGGTCAGACGGGGACGTGTCCGATGATGGACTCACGGCCCGCAGCTCCCCGGTCTCTCCAGACAAAGACAGCAGCTAGCCCGCTGAGCTAACCCCCGGGATAGCTAACAGGCTATCCCGCGTTTCAAAAAAACACAGTGGATCCCGGCAAGGAGCCAACTTCACCGAGCCCACTTACCCCGATTGAAATCCCGGTCCGACCCGTGTTCATGTGCACTCCATCGGTCCCGGTAATCCCAGTGAAACAGCGCGGACGAGGCGGCGGATCGAGCAGGGACCAGTCAACGTGCTCCCAGTTCACTGGACCGCAGCCATCACACGGTCACATCCCGGAGAACACGGCGAGGCAGCGGGAAAACACCGACATCTTGGACTCAGCTCACGGGCCTGCACGACGATAAACCCGCTCCCCGGTACTCCATGAGTGGACGTGATAATCCCACAGGGTCCGGATCAGCGGCTCCTCGTCAACGGACGCACAGACGGCAACAGACAGACAAACAGCGCTCAGGGATAAATGGCTGTTAGCTACAATGCAACCAAAGCCCGGAACACTGGATCACTGGAGTCACTGGACCCGGACTGGAGTCCCTGGATCAGGGCTCCTGAGTGGATCTGGAGTCACTGGATTTTGGACTGGATTCAAAACAGCAGTGCTGGAGGAAGTACTGAAGTAAAAGTACTAATACTGCACACATATTTTGATTGCTGTTGAATTTTCTTTTTTTGACAACTTCATTTTTTATCAACACTGGCAAAATGAGTGGTTTGATATGAGCAACACAGTAATTGTACAGGAAAATGGTCTTTAGCTGACATATACTTCTTTGGGTTTACACTGTTTTAAGGTTAAGGTCAGTTTCTGCATACAGTTTATTTTATTGCCATTTGCAGTCCTGAAGTCTGAAGATGTTCTAACAGAGTTTGTTATCATCACAGCAACATGTCGTCGAAACCCAGCCTTCAACCTGAACCCTCAAACAGGTCCAGCTCCAAGTGTCAAAGTGAGGACTGACCAAATGTAGCCACTTTGCAAAAATGTCCTAAATCCCAGCATCGAAAACTCAACACGGTCCTCACAAAGATAGACATACACACACACACACACACACACACACACACACACACACACTTGTGTTTAATGTAGGGATTCCAGAGTGGTTACCCTGGCAACAAGGATATGATAATGCTGCCTTTGACATGACATCACTATCTGTGTGTCTGTCCTTCCTACATCCTTCACACACACACACACACACACACAACCTGTTAGTGTAACGTGTAACAGGTAAGAATAGGGTGTGTGTGTGTGTATACTTTCCATCTGATTACACTTTTAATCAATATCCCCTGCAGACAGAGACAGAGCTGCATTTACATTTTTATTTGAGTCTTCTCTCCTTTTGTTCATTAAGGACAGACTGTACAGAAGGAGGAAAGATGGAGCGATGAAGAAATGATGAAGGTGTAACGGGGAAGTGATGCTGCAGTCGCATCACATGAACTCTGTGGTGTGAGACTCGTCTTTGGTCGTGACACTGAAATGTTTATGTCATGATACATGTGAGTACATTTGATCACTAATCAGCAGTTTCAATGTCCCGCTGATCGATCACATTCTTTGTCACATTCACACATAGACTCAGTGTGGCTTTAGGGACGGAGATGTCCGTCCACGTCTTGGCTCCAGAACAGCATATCTTGACAATAATTGTATAGATTGTCATGGTCTCATTGTCACATTCATGGTCCCCAGAGGACGAATCCGACTGATTTGTCCTCTCCTGCAACCAGCAGGTTGTTTTGACTCTGGTGTTGTTCCCACTGCAAATGTGCATTAATGTCTCTTTTCTTGGCCACACAGCCCCATCGACGTGACATCAAACACGTGAAAATTGATTTTCTAGAAAATATTTAAAAAATAAAATTTCATGGTTTGAAGATTGACCTCGTTTGCAGTTTGTCTATTTTGTAATGATGCTACTTTCCGGGTTGCAGAGGATGTTTTTCTGCCACACGTGTGTGTGTGTGTGTGCTTGTGTGTTGACGTGTGGGCAGAGGTGATTGACAAGTTAATCACTTGGCACCTGAAACTGTGTGAATCAATTAGGATTATGTCTGTATAGTAGTTTAAAGTGTCAGTTTGTCAGAATGACGTCAGAGACAGAGACGGAGACGGAGTCCGATCTGCTGCAGGAGCTGAGTGAACATTGATCAGATCGGATCAGATCAGTGAGACACACACGGATCAGTGATTTCTCTCATATCAAGAACTCCACTGCTGGAGATCATCAGACTCCATTGATAAAAAGATTTCAGAGACACAAAATGAAATAAAAAATGCTGTCTTCATTTTCCACTCTAGTCATCGAGCACTGAGGCAACACTGGTCTCCTCTCTCTCTCTCTCTCCCTCCCACTCCCCCAGAATGTCTCTCGTCCGTCGTGTCTCTCTCCACTGTAGAGCATAAAAAGCAGACTTCAGAATAAATGGATTCCCCATGGCGTTTCATCACAGCAAGAGAAGAGAACACACACCCACTCAGTGGCAAAACATGCTCAATTAATCCTGCACACACACACACACACACACAGAGCTGATATCAAAGGACACGGTGTCCTGAATGCAGTGTTGAGCAGCATATTGAACCATTCTTTGAAATCTGCCTCTGGCGTCCAGTTTCATCTGTATTCAGAGGAGAATCTGGAGAATCAAAATTAGTGGATTTGATATTCTAGTCATTTCTTGCCTGCCTCTATTCAGAGCAGCTTCCACTCAGGCCAGCATTATAATTTACCTCCCATTCCTGGATCCTGAGTTACAATCAAACAAGTGCAGGAGAAGGTGAAGGTCACAACAGTCCAACCACGATGACATGAGCAGCCAGGCAGGAGTCTTCAGGTCGGACGTCCACTCCAGCTCCATGCGAACTTTGTCTATTAGATGAGCATCACAGAAAAATATTTTTATTCTACTGAAAAACTGTTCAGAAATGGACAGATGTCGAGAGTCTGCAGGCCAGAGGTTCATGTGTTAATGTTGTGATCACGGCATTTTCTATAATTTCATGTACGCAAAGTAGGAAAAACATCAACAACATTTAACATCAATTTCTGACAGCCACAATATTTACCACTTAAAAAAATATGATAGTTGATAGTGTCAACAAACTGGCTGGTTTCACTTATCACTGGTTTATTGGCCACTAGGGGGCAGTACAAGCGGCTGCAAACACAACATTTAGTACAATAACGCAATAGTATCGTCTCATAAAGCTGTTACGTTGAACAGGTTAGCAAACCAACGCCTCCTCCAAATGAAACAACATAATAGTCGTTAGTCTTCTGGAACGACAGAAACATTTCCTGATCTGATCCCTGTCAGCAGGAGGACGGCGCTGTGGTTCAGGTTTAGTCAAGTTTAGGGTCGTTGGGTAAAAATGCAAGTGTTTCATTGGACACAAAACTAGTATAAATCCCCAAGTTCAGGATGAGTCATCAGTATTTTTTAAAACCATTTTCCAGGAAAGGAGAAACTCTAAAACACCAATAAGAATACCGACAAAACAATTTGTTTGTCATTGCTGGGACAGATACTGATGTATCGGTGAAAAAAACACTTGAGCATCGATTTTGATTTCGTGGGAACTTTGATAGTTGATTTTTTTAAGCTGTATATTTCATCCACAGCTTTTTCCTCAGCTGTGGAAAAGCCTTCCCCTTCAGTTTATTACATCCCTCCAGCGTCTGAAGGCAGATATGTGTGTTTCATCTGCAGCCTTTCATTTAAAGTTCCAGGCTAAAGGGCAAATCCATTATGCACAATAATCCTCCGTGTTTACCTTGATGAAACCGCGCAGCCGACAACAGGCTGCTGCAAGAAACCAGCAAACCTCTGTCCTTCTGTCAACAGAAAACAGGCCGATTAAATGCTCCTGCTTTACGTGTGACGTGACCAGTTGTGACTAACTGAAGAACTCGACAGGGTTTGAGGACAGAAATGAAATACGCAGCGTATTTAACCAGCTTTTGTGAAAATATGAGTGGAACGTCCAGATCAGACGGTCAGTGAGGAGGTGGACTGTCCTGCAGGAGGGGCTTGACAGGTTCCAGTGGACATTTTGATCTGTGTTTCCAGTGTTGTGGCCACCGTTCATCCGCACTGAAGTTTCATTAAAGAGCTTGGGGAAGTGGTTGTGTGCTGCTCTTTAACAGAGGCAGGGAAGGTTACCACATATGTCAAAGTGACCGGCTCGTCTTCACCCTTCAAGTCTTTCACTAGAAAAAACGAAGAATAGTGATTTGAAAAACTTCTGAGAAAGCATAAATCCCACTTTTGTGTCAATGGTCCAAGTGTTTGTAGTTTTCTGGAACAGTGGCCAAGCCATAATTGGCTCATTACTGCCCCCTGAGGTCAGAGAGAAGAAAACACCCACTGGTACTTTACGGTACCGCAGTTGTATTGTTTTTCCCTCCAACGGCCACAAGGGGGCAACAATGAGCCAATTCCACGCTCAAAAACAAACTTCAGATTTATGCTTCATATATGTACTGCTACTACTAGCAGAACACACCTCAATCTCCCACCTGACTGTCAGTTGAGTTGCATTGTGGGTAATGCAGGTGCCAGGTTTTGACAAGGAAGAAGAAGGTGGGGCAAAAAAATCGATTTTGATCCCTTTTTGAAGGCGTCCATCGTGAGTCCGGCGACGCTGCAGGAGCGCAGTGATAAATCGGTGCAACTCTTAACAACATCTGGCAACATGGACGACTTTTACCTTTTGAAACATCCTCTTTTTCCTGACGGGTCACAGTTTTCTTCATGCAATAACCTTAAAGGACCTTCCTCCACATATTTTACTGCTTTACTAATATTTGTTTTGTGTTGGATGTGAGGTCGGCCTGAGGAGGAATCAAGGAAGCTCCATCTAACTGTGAAATGGACGACTGAGGTTTTGGTCTCAAACCAGCTACACCTGCCAAGAAACACAACCCTGCTCAGAGCGAGAGGCCCGGCTCACCGCACACTTTTCTCCTTCGCTTTAAGTGGAGCTGACGGCTTTATAACAGGAGAGAGTTGTTTGTCTGTGGGCCTGTCTGTCGTCATCATTTCTGTCTCCGGCCTGCAGTCTTCACGGGGACACTGCGTGGACGAACCCCTTCACACACTTTCTCTGCACAGATTGTTGAGGTTCAGCTCGGGTCATGTTTAATCTCTCACACAGCTCGTTTATTCTGCAATACACAACATGACATGGCTGTTTATTCGTGTGGAGAGGCCTGCTGTGACCTGCTGCCGGTTCATGAGAGAGGAAATGAAGTCACACAGAATAGAGACAGTTTAAACGTACGTCGCATGTAGGTTAGAAACTCGACACAGGAGCCAACAGCAGCTGAGCAGCACAACAGTGTCTTGAAGTGTCAGTGGATTGTGCTCCTACTGACACTGTCTGACACTGAGTGACAGTGTGAGGTTGGTGGTTCAAATCCCTCGTCAGCGCAGTCCAGCAGACCAGCCGCACGGCGCCCTCTACAGCTCAGCGTGGAACTGCTGCAATGAGGAGCCGATGATCACAACCGTCCACAGCACAAATGTAAAACACAGACATCGAACATATCACAGAGAAGTTCACATACAAACACAGCTCCTTCAATCAGTGATGATTAAATAAGAAAAGAGAAAATACATTACAGATATTTATCAATGAATCAGTAGAAGTAAAGTATAATTAGGTCTGATTCACAGCAGTTCACTTCAAATTAAAACTTTGCACCAAATCTAAAACTAAAAAATCTAAAAATATGAAAATGTTTCTCTAAATGAGTTCAACCTTACATGTTGGTTAAAATACTGTTTTTTATAAGAAGTGAAATTTGCTTTTTCATCATGTAATAAGGTGTTTTTCTAACATCAGGTGTTCAGTCATGAGTCTTGACAGTTTGTGGGACATTTTAATGCATTTTTATCTCACACACACTTATTTACAGTAGTTTCCACTGTAAAGATGATGGATCTGTGTCAGTATTACTGAATATTTGAATATTTAGACTTCATGTAGCAGGTTTTCTCTGTTTTTATTAGCTGTCAGCCAATCAGTAAAAACCTTGAGTGCGTTTAGTTTAAATTTTAATTTCAAATCTGAAAATCTGAAAATATCATTCTCATCCAAATTTCCAGATGTCAAAAATACAATCATGAAAAAGATGAATGTTGCCTGTGATGTTTAAAGCTATAATCGATAGTCCTGCATAAATAAAAGAATCTCTGGTGTGTATGTGTGTGTGTGTGTGTGTGTGTGTGTGTATGAGTGTGTGTGTGCCTGCCTCCTCAGCTCAGTAATAATTAATAGGAACCTTATCCGTCTGCAGTGAGATAAAGAGGGGTACTTCTCCATGGTGACAACCCCCCATGCATGCAAACAAACACACACACACACACACACACACACACACACACACACACACACCTCCTGCTGGCTCAGACTGAGAGTTTGTGAATGAGTGAATGTGAGCTTGTTATCAGAGGTGCAGCATGCACAGGTCCTACCAGCCGTTAAAGCCCGTCACCAACCGCTACCTGCAGCAGCGATGGGACCAGAACAACTACGAAAACCACCGCAGAAAGGTAGGAGGACGAAGTAAAGGTGGAGGCTTCTGTTGTTAGAGCCTTGGTGAAGATCATCGGTTGGACGGCAGTTGGTTTGGAGGGCTGATGAAGGGTCGGTAGGCTGCAGATGGATCAGTGGGTTGAAATAGTGGATTGGAGAAGGAGAGCTGATGAAGACTCGATGGTTTGAAGGGTTAAACTTATTGAAAGCCTGTATGGGATGATACAGTATCACAGTTTAACACTAAATGCACTACACATGTATGAATAATCATTAATCACAGTGAATACAGAGCAAATGAACAGGAAATTCATTGTGTACTTGTTGTAATTACTGTAGTTACTCAGTTTGTTAATGCTGTATTTAACTGATTTTTTTGGCCACTTGGGGGCAGTAACATCATTTTTGGCAAACATTTGCTTATTTCCACATCGAGCAGTTACATTAATCTGGAGTCGTGTTTGTGTCTCCACCGAATCTCTGACTCTTTAACTGCTAAATGCTCTGATGTTCACCACCTGCTCACGCCTGTGTTCACCTGTGCAGGTGAGCTCCGCCCTGCCCGTGGTGGACAACAAAGGCATGAGGACACCAGCTCACGTCCATCTCAAACTCAAAAAACTACAGGTCAGTGAACACACACACACACACACACACACACACACACACACACACAAAATCATCATCCCTTCAATTTTCATTAGAAGTGAAACAGTGTTGAGTTTCAGAAATGAGCTGGAGAGAAAACTGCCTTCTGGTTATGGTGCCTTCATTAAACTAATCAGTGTGAGTTAAATGTCAGTCAGCCTTAATGATGTGGAAGCTGAAGCTTTTCAGAGTTAAAACATTTTGCCCTTTAACTGTGGTGTCAATCAATCCAGCAGTCTTCATTAAAATCAGGGGAGTGTTGACGACGTCATGTTTGACTGACAGCACGGTTCAGCCGGAGCTTCATGAAGTTTAAAATGTCTCAAAGTTTTAATGCCTGTTTTTTATGATTCAGCTGCAGGACGAGCGGCTGTCAATCATTGACAGAGACAACCGCCTCCTGGCGTCCAAACTGGCCGACATCGTTCGCTCTAAAGGCCTGGTGGACCACCGGAACCAGTACCACCTGAGGAGGTGAGAGCCCGCCCACACACGACAACAAACTCATGGTGTGGTTCGTCCTGTCCTCTCATGTCCTGTCCTCTCATGCCCTGTCCTCTCATGTCCTGTCCTCTCATGCCCTGTCCTCTCATGTCCTGTCCTCTCATGTCCTGTCCTCTCATGTCCTGTCCTGTCATGCCCTGTCCTCTCATGTCCTGTCCTCTCATGGCCTGTCCTCTCATGCCCTGTCCTGTCATGCCCTGTCCTCTCATGTCCTGTCTCTCATGTCCTGTCCTCTCATGTCCTGTCCTCTCATGTCCTGTCCTGTTATGGCCTGTCCTCTCATGCCCTGTCCTCTCATGTCCTGTCCTGTTATGGCCTGTCCTCTCATGTCCTGTCCTCTTATGCCCTGTCCTCTCATGTCCTGTCCTCTCATGTCCTGTCCTCTCATGCCCTGTCCTGTTATGGCCTGTCCTCTCATGCCCTGTCCTCTCATGCCCTGTCCTCTCATGTCCTGTCCTGTTATGGCCTGTCCTCTCATGCCCTGTCCTCTCATGTCCTGTCCTCTCATGTCCTGTCCTGTTATGGCACGTCGTCTCACACTGTGTCCTGTCTCATCTTGCCGTGTCATGACATGTCATAAACATTATGTCAGATCACTGTGACGACTGCTGTTCTTCTCACAGACGTGAACAGCAGCTCAGGCGGCCGGATCGTTACCAATAAAACCACCTGATATTTTTACCTGCACATTTCACAAACCTGAACTTCATGATGTGACTGAAAGTCTTCGCTCAGCTGTTTGTTTGGTGTCATCGTGACCTTCATGGAGTTTTTCTGGACTCAACATTGAAACCTCACAGTTCTCCCCACTGAGCTCTTTAACATGTCTCTGATGACGCCAGTGCGGCTTGTCGGAGCTTTAAATGATTGATGTGATCGGTCCTGCTCTGTTACGGTGTTGAATTATTGATCTGGACGTGGATGTGTGATGCTGGTGACAGTCTCTGGTATTTATCTGCCCTCACGCCGGCCCGTACAGTCGTTCGTCTTCACAGGAGCTGTAAAGCTTCCTTCTGTGACTCAGGGTGACTGAAGCTTCTATAAATCCTCTTTGATGACCAGGAACAAAACAGTGACGCCTGTAAAACCACTGGTGAATAATTAGTAAAAGAAAGTGTTGCTCTGATCATTCAGTTAAGATGTTACGACGTGAACCGTCACGTCGTCTTTCAGCAGAAACATGAAGTGAACACGACGATAACATATGACCAGCTTTCACTGATAAGTTAAACCTTTTATCCTTCATGTGTCGCCTGGTGACTCTCAGTCTAACATTCACTCTCTACGAGCTCTGTTTTTAGTCTCCACCAGCTCCTGAGCAGCAGCAGCTTCAGTCGTCCGCCCACACGCACAATCACTGTGATTATAAAACCAAAGAAATTAACCTGAGGTGTGTCGGCCAGCTTTCATGTGTGAATAGCTGATCGTATAGTAAAACACCTGAACCAGACAGGAAGTGATCCTGTGGTTTCGTGACTTGGCTTCACCCTCTGACTTTGGTCCTTATGAAATACATAAAATAAAAATACTGACTAGTGGATCTTTAACGGCCTTTAATTCCCTCTATTCTGCTCATCTCATCATGGAGTTTGCATGTCGTGACTTTTAAACAGACAGTAAACGGAGGTTAACTATAGGAATCTTCCTCCTTTCATTCCTCCTCAGTCTGAACGCTGACAGGAAGAGGGAGGAGCTCCTGCTGGTCAGCCGTCAGAACCAGGCCATCTACCAGCGAATCACGGCTCGCCAGTCAGAGCACCGCCGGCAGCTGTGGTTGGATGACTGGGAGAGGGCGGAGCGACGGCGGGACGACATTTCCCGATACCCCCGAGGCCTCGCAGAGAAACAGGTGAATCCAAACAGGGACACGTGTGACAATAATATGGTTTACTCACAACTCTGAACATGTGAGAAGTTGGAAAAAACACAAAAGACACGAACATATATGTGAAAATCGTACTTTTGCGTGTGCAGAGGTCACACAGGAAGGTGAAGTTTGCAGCTGTGGGCAGCGAGCCGTCGACGAGCTGCAGCCACAGCGACAGCAACAGGACGGACCGAGGAGCTGAAACACAGACAAACTAAAACTGACCTCGGGAAACGGCTCTTTGTGAAAAATGACCTGAACTTTGACCTCTGGTGTCGTTAGGCTGTGACTCTGTTGCTCGGTCCAACACTTCAGACCGAAACATCTCAGCAACTGTCGGATGGATCGTGATGAAATGTGGTTGAGTTGTAATAACGTTGGTCGTCCTCTGACTTTCCCACATTTATTTCCACTGTTATTGATAAAGATCTCTGTTACAACTAAACCTTCCAATTGTTTGTTTTAAGAATTAGATATGAAAAGTCATCTCTCCATGTTGTTTCCATGTAATGTTTGATGATGTTATTTAAATCCACTAAAAAGAATAAAACCTCTATCACATCCTGATTTCTGGCACCAATTTATTTCCACTGTTTCCGTCATGAATCTGATCTAATCGTCTTCAGTCATGAACGTGTTGTGTCTCAGATCACTGTCCTGTCCATAGTGTAAATACTGGACATATATTTCATATTCTCATATTCTCATGTACATTTGTAAAGAAGTTTGGGTAAATTACTTTTTTTAGCTTGTTTAAATTGTTCATTTTTACTATTGAACTGCTTCTATGCTCTTTGCTGCTGCGGGACAAATAAAGGTTTATCTTATCTTATCTTATCTAAAAGGTTTCTTCAACTTTTCTGGTCACTGATCCTGAAAAGTCTCAAATATTCCCAATAAATAGAGTCATTCTCATTTCACTTTGAGCACGATGGACTTTTAAAGAGACACATTTCAAACCTATTGAACATATTTTTGCATGATACATCTGACAGGTCATCAAACATCATTGAGCAGCAGCTCTCCTCTGCTGTTTTGTCCACTAGGTGGCAGTAAATTCATGGTAATAAAAGCTGATTCAGGCTGAGGTGGAGGGAGAGAAGATGAATGGCTGATCTTATAGGAGCTGAAAAGTGTTGGAGGAGAGTTTCATCTCTCAGATCGTTTGCTTTCTATCATCAGAATCTCATTAAACACAGAAGAGAAAACGTGCAGAGACTCGACAGCAGCCTCAAACACCTTCATGACCCGTCCACAACAGATATACTGTTTAACTTAACTACACAGTCGCTCAGTGTATGTAAAGTTGATATTTATTTCCTTTGTTTAAAATGAGGGAGATATTTGCAAAGAAAGGAACAATTTTACTTGTCTATCATGATTTTAAGAGTTTTCTCAGATTTGGTGAGAATATTTTCAAATCAGGCAAAACTATGACGCTTAAAACAAGTTAATTCATGTTCATCTGGAGATTTGTATTCACACAGTATTTATCCAGCAGACTCAGTGTTGCAGTGATCACATGTTTAAACTGCAGCTCCTGAAAGATGAAACTCTCTGAGCGAAACTTGATCTCAGGCTGAAGCACAGTGGGAAACACTTTCACTCAAGAACTGTACTTTACTACAATTTAGAGGCACTTGTATTCTTGTAGAGTACTTGTACTTGTACTCTTCTAATCCACAACGTTTCAGATGGTTTCATTTAAATAACATGTTGGAAATCCAAAGAGATCAAATGATCCGATATATAAATACATTTCAAAGATTAGACAACAGCTGAAAATATTAATACAGATTTTTGTATCTGAGCTTAGTTTTTTCTTCTTTCCTCACCTGTTCATCACCTCACGACCCCTCAGATTTACCTGGTGACCTTTTCGAGGGGCCCGACCCCTCAGGTTGAACCACTGGACTAAACTCACTAACTTCACTGAGGTTGTTCCCCACTGTGGGACGAATAAAGGTTTATCTTATCTTAAAGTGCAAAATAATAATGCAAAAAGAATAATATATAATTCACTCAACAAGTACTTTTACTTCTAATACTCTATTTAAATATAATACTTTTTCTCAAGTACATTTTTAAATGAATGACTGTAATAGATTACTTATACATTGCGGTATTTGTACTTTGAGTACTGGTTGTTTAAATGTTGTCTAATCACTTATTTGAATGTCATATTGATACGTTTATTTTTCAGCATCATTTCAGCCATTTTCACAAATTGCAATGGACGTCACAGCTCGTGAAATATTTATGAGTTACGACAAGATGAATCAGCAGATTAAAATAAAATCTCCAGACGGTCATAAACAAACTCAGCTATAGGCCACATTGTGTTTTCAGAGCCAGTGAGTTTATTGAATCATAAACCAGGAAACCTTATGACCATTTCTTAGAGACAGTATGTGGAACAAACGTATGTGCAGTGGAAAAGTCCTTTGACGGCGTCAGTGCGTCCTGATGCCGAGCTCGGCCGGAAGCCTCCTCGGGCCGGGACACCGGAGCATCTGGGAGCAGTTAGCCGGCGTCTGCAGCTCCCGGCCTCCAACGCAGCTCTGCGACAGCGCTCGCTGTCTTCTCCTCCGAGCCGAACCTGTGGCGTATCGAAGACGTGTCTGTGATGTATGACATATATGTACTGAAGAGACAGTGTTCATGTGTGTGTGAGCGTTTTCTCAGAAGCGTAAAGCGGACGTCAGTGTTTTTGGTTTGTTCGTCCCTGTTTTACGACGTTTCACTGTATTAACATGAGAAGAGACACCGAGCTGCTCCAGCAGCTTTATGAGTGCTGGGTTTTCCACCACACGTCTGAACAATACGACAACAGCAAGTAAAGGTCAATAACAGAGTTTATCCCAGACACAGTTCAGGGGATTGAAACAGGACGTTATTAACAGCTGCTGTGAAAACTACTCATTCGATTCCAATCTTTATTCTTGTTTCCTGTTAGTTTCCTCCGCTCTGATGTCACGACACATCATGCGTTGGGAAATTATTTCACATGTGATTTCGGCGACTAAAAATTTTCACCCAATGTCATTAAAACACTTTTTTTTGCAACTTTGTCCATCATTTCTATCAGTAATAATAAAACTGTAGTTACCAAGTTAAATGTTGAGAAGTTTGGGAAAGTGGAGGAGATGCAGCAGAATGTGACGGGGACTCAGGGGACTCAGGGGACGGACAAAGGGAGGACAGAACAGTGTGGCTCTCTGGTGGACAATTTGAAATAGTTTCACCATAAACGGATCACAACTTTCTGCCCCACCACTTCCAGCTGGTGCCCTTTTTCATCACTCAGTAAATAAGTAAATAAGTAAGGTACAACATAACTACACCTTAACTGACGGAGATCGGTCTCGGTGCTCCATCTGTCTGGATGTGTTCACTGACCTTCTGTAAAACCTGCATCAGTGAACCCTGATATTAACGTCCCAGAGGACACTGACAGATCGGTGTCCCAGCTGTAAGAAGGCTTTCAACACGAGACCTGAGCTGCAGGTCAACACTTTCATCTCTGAGATGCCTGGTTGATCCTTGTGTTTGTGTCTTAGCAAAGCAGAGTTTCTCTTCAGGAAGGTTTTACTACGAGGTTCAGGTTAAAGGGAAAACTGCCTGGGATCTAGGAGTGGCCAGAGAGTCGATCAACAGGAAGGGAAAAATCACACTGACTCCTGAAAATGGTTACTGGACGATATGTTTGACGAATGAAAACAAGTACGAAGCTGCTGCTGGTCCTCCAGTCCGTCTGTCTCTGAAGCCTCAGCCTGAGAAGGTGGGGGTGTTTGTGGATTATGAGGAGGGTCTGGTCTCCTTTTATGATGCTGATCTGCTCCCTGTTCGTCCGTCTCTGGACTAACAACGGTGGTAAAACTCCACTCTCACGGTCTCTTGTGTTAATCAAACCGAGGAGAATAAAAACATTGTCCTTCAGTGTTACACATGTTGACATGTCCCTTCTGACTGTGGACAGAGACAGACATCCTGGGGCAGAACTCAGAAGATCGGTCTGTCCTCGATGAACATCCACAAACAGCTCAAGCTCCGTTCAGACAGATCGACATCACAGTTGGAGGTGAAATGAAATGTTCACCGTGATTTAACTCAGTGCTCAGGATGACAAACGACAGCAGGACAAAAGCCTCCTCAGGGGGGCGCTGGAGAGTTGAAGGGGGATTTGATTCAATAATCTGATTCCTCAAATCTGTCAAATCTGAACACAGACATGAAACACACGAGGTCCATCCAGAATGAACCTCCATAACTTGTTCATTTATCTTCTATTTGATCTGTTATTATTAATTTTGACATTAATACTAATACTTTAGTATTTATTTTCTACTATAACTATATTATAATAAAACATCCCGACAGAAACGAGACTCTCAGAACACAGAGTTTCGTCTGTTGTGCAGATTTTAAAGCCTCTGACACGAATGAGTGACTTTGGCTACAAATGCAAAGACTCGACCTGACGCATGTGTTGGTGTTTGTCCTCTGTGGCATTCAAAGTGTTATTTTTCCAATATTTGCTGGAGCTTGTTGAGCGTCAGGAAATGAAACGTCTCAGCTCAGACGTTCATTACAGCAGCTCTCAGTCTGCGTCTGGTTATTTGTGTTGTGGTTGAAATGATCTCAGAGCAGTTTGTTCTCTTGGCTGTGAAGCTTTTCTGTCTGTTTCTCTCTATTGGTTTCATGAGAATCTGAGTTTGACTCTTCATGTTCATTTTGTTCTTTTTGTTTTGTTCTGTCTCAGAAATGTTTGATTTGACTTTTGGGAATAAAAATGTTACAGATGACCAAACTGATATTTGTCACGACGGCCTCGTCTCACCAAAGACAAACCCCTGAGATCTGTCCAGTCGGGTCAGTTTGCAGAATTTGAACTGAAACAGCAGCTTTTACACCAAATTCCTTCAGATCATCGATTGTTTTTAGGATTTTGTTTTCCTTGAAGAAATGAACGTCAGTCCATGTGAGAGCAGGTGAGAGGACAGGTGAGCTCCACCTGTCCGTCCATCAGTCCGGACACTGGACAGTAACAGGGTGTTGTGTTCACTGACCCTCAGGCTCATTTACAGGCTGTTTTATCGTCTGTTTCACTTTAACTTTGACTCTGAGTTTCCACTTGTTGTTTCCAGCGGCACTGCACTGTCTTTTTATTGAGGGAGGGAACGTGTGTGTGTGTGTGTGTGTGTGTGTGTGTGTGTGTGTTTTACGGCTCAGACGTGGGTTTTGGTTTTGGTTAAAGTGTTAAAGTTAGTCAATTAATTCTTATTAATCTTATTATTAATGACTCAATACTATAAAAAGTGACCCAAAGGTTTTTTAGTGTGTGTTTGTCTATGTGTCGTTTGGATCGTTTGGTGTTTGCTGCTGTGAACGTTCATTGTTTGAGACGTTTGCTGCTTCCTGAACTAACGGCATCGCTCTCGGTGTGAGCGCGAGCTTTCAGCGTCCCAGTTTAGTGGCCACATCCTTCAAAAGACAAATGATCGAGAAGTGTTCAATAAATCAATGATCAGCATCGTTTCCTTTAGACGCGTCCATGATGAGCTGAAGGTGCTGCTGCTCGGCAGGTTACACACTTTACTGACCTGATTTCTCAGAAGTGTAAATATTTCAAACTGGTTGTCTGAGTTTTTCAAGACTTGAAGGTCAGACTCCTGCTGTGTCTGTGATCTGAGATCTGCCAGAGATCCAGGGCCCCACTAATGGTTCCTAACCCTGGACTTGTCACAAAGGGGCCCTCAGCTGTCGCGGCCCCTCAGCTGGAAAAAACTTTTAAATCTTTTCTCAAAACCAATTTTTATCTTCTGGTATTTGTTGTAATTAATGAAATGATTTTATTAGCTGTCATTATTTGTTTTTACTGTCAAGCACTTTAGGTACAAGTGAAGTCATTTTTATTCTCCGCGCTCCTCAGTAACTTTCTCCCCAGGTTATTGGACAGATGTTAACATCTGGTCACAGACGCAAATGGAGGCATTTCCTGTTTGTGCACCAATCAGGTCATTAAAGCTCCAGTTTTGAGGAGGGAAGGTGAAGATAAAGGCTGTGTGTGTGTGTGTGTGTGTGTGTGTGTGTGTGTGTGGACACATCAGGCTGGAGGAGGTGTGTTTACTGTGCTCCTCCTCCTCCTCCTCCTCCTCCTCCTCTCTCTCTCTCCTTCATCACAGCAGCACAGTTCAGAATCAACCCACCAACACACTCACACACTGTCTCACTATTTCTTGTTCAGACACACTCATGGATTATCAGCACCTTCCTCTCCTGCTGCTGTGGAGCTGCAGCTTCCTGCCAGGTGAGCGAGCGAGCGAGCGAGCACAGATCAGAGAGAGAGAGAGGCGACAGGCTGTTTCAGTCAGACAGGTGCTGCTGATGGATCGTTGATGTGAGGTTCACACAGGGACATGAAAGAGGCTATGAGTTACTGATATCTTCATCTTTTTTCTTTGACACTTGAAGTGTTGAGGCCAAAGACAGAAAAAATAAAAATGTATTTTAGACTCATCTTTTCGTTCGATGTGAATCTTTTGTGGTTGCTGCCAGGATGATTTCACTTCCAGCCTCTGGATCTTTGCAAACTCATGAAAGCACATTGATCCCTTGATCGATTCAGGGTTTTATTTTGACACTGCTCCTTCCTGTGGAGTCACTGCTCTGATGCTCTGTGTGTTGTTTCCTGACACTGACTGTATCTGAACGACGAGTGTGTTTTTTCATGCACTGATCTTTGAAGCACGTGGGTTTGTGGTTTGTCCCTCAGAGGTTACAACTGTCCATATGTTGGACAGAAGAAGCAACATATTGATGAGGTAATTCTTTAAGACTGAACTCAAGGTTCCTGTTGTGGAGCTTCAGCAAGGCCTTGACTTTTCTTTTCAGATGTGGCTGGAAGTGTAAAGTTTGTCCTGACGGGTTGTGATGCAGGAGGAGGTGATGTTCATCCTCTGAGGAGCAGGAACACAGTCAGTCGATGAAGGCATGAAGGTGGCGCGAGAGAAAAGTTCGAACAGTGTCCAAATTGGAAAAGGTTCAACCTGCGAGGAGCATGAATGTGTCCAGTAAATTTCGAAACAACCGTGAATTTAGATCTAATTTTGGTTCAAATGAAGAAGGTTGTAAAATGTGCTTTTTGATCACATTTAAAGGGAAAAGTGTTTCTAGCTGTTTGAAACAGCGCCACCTGAAGGCAGCGTGAAAAACCATCATCAAGGAACAAGACAGGTGTAAAATCACTTTGATTTGAATTGTTTTGTTCAGTTCACTTCAAGGATTTGATGTCACTCACTCTTCCACTTTTTATAAGTTCAGCTTCTATCACCTCCATTCAAAGGCACTTCAGTAAGTGAACGCATCACCCAGGTTCAGTACTACCTGTATCACTAAATAACGTAGTGTGAATCACAGCTGAGCTGACAGAGGTGATCTCTCTTTTTCCTCAAGGAAAGGTTTTATCTAATAGTTAGAAAATGACCAGATGTTGGTGATGGAGCAGCAGATCTTCAGCTCCACCAGCAGAACAAAACTGTGCAAATGTACCAGTTGGGAAACTTTAGTCCCAGTGGATGAAGTCAGAGAGCGTGTTCCTCGTTCCACTCTCATTCAATTGTATTTCCACACATTGAAGCTGGAGTGTCGTCATCCCACTGGCCTTGGTATTGAATGTGAGTAGAGTTTGGTGTGATGGCTGTGAGGCTCCGCCTGCAGGTCAGCGAGCTGTGAGCTGATGGATGTTTCTCCACGGCCTCAGAGGCTGAAATGGTTTTTATGGCATGTTGTGGCTTTTAGGCAGATCGTTAAACTCACGCAGCAACGCGTCGGCCGTGATGTTGTTGTTGTTGCTCGTCAGTCTGCGGTTGGTAAAACCACACAGGAAGGCATCAAACACCACCTGCCTCCTTCACAATAAAATACTCAAGCTTCTCCCAGAAGTCGCTCCAATATGATTATGGAGTAGCTGCACCTCCTCCATGACCCGGACAGGGTGAGATACTTCTCAGTAAACTGTCTTTAAATGAGCTCAGCACCTGTCCTGTGAAATGTTGAACCTCTCTGTTCTCCCTCCACCAGCACAAAACAAACCATGACAGAAATATGACTTGGCCCAGCTGCTGCCGGCTTGGCACAACAGCTGCTCTTCATAGTAACCACAGTCGTGCCTGCTGCTTTTATTTTGTCTGTAACGAAGGAGCAGCTCTGCTTCAGGGACCGTCTGATCTATTTGTCTGATGGATAAAAAACTTTTACATAACTAAAGAAAATAAAATGACTTCTTAATTTTTCAGCCAGTGCAGGAAATAACAGAGCGTCCTCTGGATGATCATCAGGACAATCCTCGATACGTGTCATCTTATGTAAGGAGAAAGCTTCACACCAGGAGAGACGAGATATTTCACATCACATATTTAATCTACCAGTGAAATCTCTGGTATTATTTGCTCACTTTTCACACCCACTGTGATATAAAATGCTGCTTCATCTACTATCTCAATGCAGAATTTAAGATTTGTTACTAATGATTCCAAAAAAGTCGATTCTCCTGAATTGTATAATTTGCATCTTGTAACGTGGCTGAGTTGCAAAAGCGCTTTAAATGTTCAGGTTTTTAAGGGAGTTTGGTGAGTAATGTGTTGCAGCAGATGCAGCAGGCTGGTGTCATCAGGGCTGTGACCTCTGACCTCTGCTGCCTGTCAGAGAGGTTAAAGTTGATCCGTCTGTGGTCGATGTGGCTTCGGTGACTCTGAGCCAATAGAGCTGTCCGCCTGCTGGAGGAAGTGACACAGACGGCGTTTGGCTGCCTCTTCACCAAATCACTCCCATCTCTGACCTGGTTACACTGAGTTCTCGCTTATTTTGAAAGCCGTAGGTTTTACACAAACGGCTCGGGCTTTGTGTTTATTATAAGACAAATATTCCCCTGGTTGCTGCAGTAGCTGCAGCAGGATATTAATCTGTTTTCAATTATGACAGCAGCGAACACATCTGGAAAAATCCACAAAGTACGAACACATGCACACATAAAGTCACAGAGCCTCGTCGTCTGTGTAAAAAATGAGAAAAATGTGTCGCGGGTGCCAGAGACGATCATCTGGATCAGTCGGATCAAGCAGTGGCAGTGATAGGAGACTGTCAGAGTTGGATCTGGATCTCGCCAAGTCTCTCCGTCTGTCGCCAACGGCTCCGATAAATCCAGCCGGTCTTTGGCTCGGCTCAGACGGGAGCAGATTCTCTCGGCCGCGAGGAAACTAACGCACCTCAAGAGCCGAGACAATTCAGACATCATTCCTCTCTTTTATTTTTGTCCTCAGCGGCCAAATTCATCACTGCTGCCGTCGCTGGCGAACAGTCCCAGCGAGACGCAGACTTTTCCACACTTCAGCTCACGGAGAGACCTCAGAGGTCACAGGGTCAGGGCAGGGTCGAAGGGTCACAGGCCGAGGAAACCGCAGCCTGGCTGACACCGACACTAAAGCGGAAGGTGTCAGAGTGATGACGACGATGACAACGATGATGAAGGCACATTCATTTACAGGAAAACCTCTCTATGACTTGGTTCCTGTTCTTGAAATTTATTATGATGCCTGGATGAGATGAGATTAGATGATGATATAGATTTTATTCAATCAAAAAACTTAATTTTCAACAAGAATCCAAAGGAGGAAGATAAAATGAGATGAAACGAGACAAGCTGAGACGTGTGAATCATATTAGAGATTAGATTAGACAAATGGACATTAAATCCAACTAGAATACAAAACATCCAAAAACACCAAAGGAGATTAGCTGAAAAAGGATAAAGTCAACATGTTGTGTTGACATTAAATGAGCTGAGATAAGGAGGGATGAGATGTCATTAGAAAAGATGAGAACAAAATGAGATAAGATTTGATGAGATGAAAACATGTCTAGGTCGGGAGAGAATGAGAAGAGATGACAGAATTACATTACATTAAATTAGACAAGACTCCAGGAGAAATGAGATGAAACAAGATGAGATGAGATTAGAAGAGATCAGTTCAGATTAGACTAAAACAAATGGAGATGTGATGAGTGAAGGTAGAACTGAGACAAAAACATGAAGCATTAGAAAAGATGAAAAACCACTTTTTAGGTTTTTCATAAGTTAAGATTAAAAGAAATCAAATATGAAAAACACAATAACATTTAAAAGCTGTTTCTGGTTTCATTCGAGTCTCATTTACAATCCATTTGTGCAGCAATTTCAAAAACCCCTTTACCCCCGGAATGGTCGACCAGTTTTAATCACAGAAGTGAAATATGAATAACAGCATGAGACACGTGGATTTGTGGACAATAGAAACGTGTGTCTTTGCACAGCTGCTCTGATTTTACAGAGAGAGACAAAGTTTCCACCTGAGAGAAGAGAAAAAGCTGAAATCGTTGGAAGGTGACCGGAGCTCTGAGCACAAAACCATGAGGAAGGAAAACTGAAGACACTCTTCTTCTATCGAAACCTGTTTTCCTGATTTCTCTCTTTCCTATTCCTCACAAATACAGTCATTGTGATGATGTGATGGAGGAAGAATGCCTTTACTCACTCGCTCATAATTCATTTCATTTTTTCAGTCCTCGCTCATTTGGATGATCCAGAGTTCAGCCTGTTGGAACTTCTGCTGGAGGGTGAAATCATCTCTTTCTTCCTTTTTCCAGGCCCTTCTCAGTTTCCTGTCATGGAAAAAAGATGCAGCGACGTCATTTTCATCATCATTATCTCGGTTCTTGTCAAGGTCGTCCAGTCCTCCCCGTGTCCTCCGTCAGCTGACCTTCAGATACAGATTGGAACTGAAAGCAGAGGAAGACGTTCCAGAGTCAGTTGGTGCAGGAGGAAGAGGAGGATGGAGGGAGGGAGAGGAGGATGGAGGGAGGGAGAGGAGGATGGAGGAAGAGGAGGATGGAGGGAGAGGAGAGGAGGATGGAGGAAGAGGAGGATGGAGGGAGGGAGAGAGAGGAGGATGGAGGGAGAGGAGAGGAGGATGGAGGAAGAGGAGGATGGAGGGAGGGAGAGGAGGATGGAGGAAGAGGAGGATGGAGGGAGGAGAGGAGGATGGAGGAGGAGAAGAGGAGGATGGATGGGGAGGAGGATGGAGGGAGAGGAGGATGGAGGGGAGAGGAGGATGGAGGGAGAGGAGGAGGAGGAGGATGGAGGAAGAGGAGGATGGAGGGAGGGAGAGAGGATGGAGGGAGATGGAGGAAGAGGAGGATGGAGGAAGATGGAGGGAAGAGGAGGATGGAGGGAGAGGAGGGAGAGGAGGATGGAGGAAGAGGAGGATGGAGGAGAGGAAGAGGAGGATGGAGGAAGAGGAGGATGGAGGGAGGGAGAGGAGGATGGGAGGGAAGAGGAGGATGGAGGAAGAGGAGGATGGAGGGAGGGAGAGGAGGATGGAGGAAGAGGAGGATGGAGGGAGTGAGTGTGAGGTGAAGGGTTTCTGACTTTGTCTCCGTCTTTGTATTGAACCTGTAGATGTTCACTGCTTCAGTTTGTCGTCTGGAGTCTGGATCGTGTCACTGAAGTTGCTGCGTCGTCGTAAAGAAACGAACCAACAAACTGACTCTTCGAACAGCTGCTGCTTCAGCCGATCAGTTAATGTGACAGTTAACTAACCACGAGCTTGAGACTGTAACTAAGATGATGAGATATCCTCCTCCACCTCCTGCTGCTCCACCTGCTCCTCCACCTGCTCCTCCGCCTGCTCCACCTCCCTCCTCTCTCCTCCTCCTCCTCCTCACTGTCTCGCCTTTTCCAGCAGCTGCCTTTGTAAAAACGCTTCTTGCTCCTTCTCACTGGGCGGAGAAGCCAAACCTCCCTCAGCTCCTTGTCGAGTAGTTGATTTGGATTCAGTTGGTTGGTTTGATTTTCCTGTAAGATGTTGACAGTGTTTTGTCCGTCTTCGTACCTGTGGGGACGGACAGACTGAGAACACCTGTGTGTGATTTTCATTCTTTCTTTTGTGCTGGAAAGTGAAACAGGATGTGGGCTCCAGGCCAGAGGAGTTCGGAGGAAACTTTGATTCCTGGAGATCTTTTCCTGATGAAGTGAAATTTAAGTTTTGCAGAAGCTGATTTCTCCTCAACTTCTTCTTCAGTTAGAGACTTTCCTACATTTCCTAGAGTCCAATGAAAAAGGCCGTAAACCTTCAACCTTTCGCTGTGGGGTTCATGTGTAGGTGGACGGAGTGATAACACAGCCACAGCTTTTCCAAGAAGAGTCTGAAGCTTTTGCTCGACTTCCTGCTCGTGTGGCTGCAGAACTCTGAGGCCATTAATCCAGACAGAGACCAAAAGACATTCGTCAGGTTTCGTGTCTGGTCTCATGTGGACCGGTTCAACTGGGCGCTGATGAAACGAAAGTTACTGTGACGACCTTCAGGAGCTCGTTGTATCAGCTGAGTGTCGTCTTCTGTGTTTCAGATCTTCGGCTCTGCTTCAACTTTGACACCAAGAACTTCAAGATCTTCTCCGGTTCAAAAGAAAACCAGTTTGGTTACACGGTCCAGCAGCACGAGGCAGGAGGACGCCAGTGGTGAGACACACACTTCACTGTCTGCATCGACAGGAACACACACACACAAACCAGTTTGTAATTCATTTCAGTTTCTTCATCTTTCCTTCTTTAATTTTTTTTTACCGCTGTGAGAAATGAAGGTTAATATTTAATCCAGTGGCTATTAGATGGTGAGAAACTGTAAAGGCTGAATGGTTTTACAGTAAGTTTTAATTGTCTTTACATTTACAAGTAAAGACTCTGAACAGCCACCGTGTGAAGAAACTCTAATCATATTTGGATAAGATGTGAAAAACACACAAATGAAATGTGTAAAACACCTAAAACCTTGTTAATAATTTGAGTGGATGATATTTATTGGTGCCGTTCAGACTCAGTATTTGGACGCCTCAGTCAGACTCTTTTCCAAGTAGCTTCAGGTAAAGACAGAATGTTGTTGTCTGTCTGGTTAAGAAATGAAAATAACTGTTGAATTTCAGGATTTATTGGACACGGTGGTCTGTCAAAAAATTCCATGTCCTGGGAAAGCGAGTCGAAAAACGTTTGAGTCGGAAATGTTTCCAGGAAAGTTGGTTGTTGTTTTCTGTCCTTGTGTGTCAGTGAATCACGTTGAGACGTCAGACTCATGTTGGGACGACACATTTTCCACCCATGAGTCTGATAAGTGGAACAAATCTGCAGAGCTGCAGGGCGATATTTCTCCTCCCTTCTGCCATGAATTAGGATTCATTCTCTCGATCTGATCCTATGGCCACAGAGCTTATTAGTGTGTCTGCGCTCCTCATGCACTCACAGGTTCCTGTACAGTTTGTCCTTGGCTCTCCATCGTCCGCCATCTTTACGTTTCCAACCTGCAGCTGCGAACATGAAACGAGATAAGATGAGATGAGGTGAGATAAGATCCAATCTGATCTACTGGATTCGTTCGGTTCAGTTGGTCTGGTGCCGACACTCTTCCATGATGCCATCACAGCGATGATCAGGCATCAATACGCAGTCTGAACTCAGCACAATGTATTTATTAGTACGTCTTTTGATTTCACAGCAGTTAGTTTGAACCAAACTGCTCGATGTGAAATCTCCCTTCATGTCGACTAATCTAATCTACTGTGCAGAGCAGCAGGCGTCGCTGAACCGATCAGTGGAGATGAAGGCAGATGAGGTTTGAGATAAGAGCTGAGTCTGAGACTGTTGTTGTCCTTTTATTGTCTGTCTGCGGTCGCAGGTGAGTTTGTGCAACATTCCTTTGTCTCTGGAAACGTCTCGGCCTGATGAATACCTCACGGTCTTCCAGGATTACAAAATCTGTCGGCCTTTGAAGTCGCAGGTAAATAAGCGGAAAGTATTTGCGTTTGTCTCGCGACCGACTTCTCCTGCATCCCGAGGCAGCGCGGCGGATCTGGAAACTATGTGTTGTGGTTTGTTATTCCCCAGCCTCCCTCTGGGAAGTGTGTGCGTGTTTTTAAAAGGGGGATTTGACGTCGTTATTCTGCAGAGTTGTTTTTCTACGCGGCCTGGTGACATTTACATTTCAGGTGTTTGGCTCATGTTGTTGAACAGACGGACTCAGCGTGGTGGAATAATCCTTGTCCCATAAACCATGAGGGTCCTGTGACCTTTGACCCCCAGACGTCTCACAACCTTTCAGTTATAATGACTTCTGACCAGTAAATTGTTTAAATTGACCAGTTTTCATGTCCAACAAATATCGAGAAATGTTTCACTCAAGATTGAGCTGCTTCTCTGCAGCTCGACTCCATTCGTTCAGAGTCAAAACCTTCAGCAAAGCAGCAAAACATCAAATGAGCAGCGAGCATTGATTAGATCATAAAATAGAATATTTGACACACTCTCATACGTCCTGTCGTCTGTGTCCATAGGTATAAACTTCAGTAGCTTTAATAATTATTCTGAGCTCAGAATTAAAGTCTGGCTCAACTTTGGCCACGATGCAACACACACACACACACACACACTTAAACAACCACAATAATCATGTTAAAGTTTCTGAACAGAAACGGTTCAGTCACAAACAAGTGTGTGTGTGGTCCATGTATTACTCACTTTGTGGGGACGTAAATCTGTTAACACGGTCACATTGTGGGGTCTCTCCATCCTCATGGGGACAAAACACGAGTCTCCATAATGTAAATCATTCAATTTCTGCGTGAAGTCTTGGGTTAAGGTCAGAGTTTAGCAAGTAGTGGTTAAAGTCAGTCTCCAGGAAAAGAATGTGAGTCAATGTAATGTCCTCAAAACACGACAGTTGCTGAATGCAAAAATGAACAGCTGACATTTGAAACCATGTGTGATCCATCCTCCTCTGAAGCTGAACATGTGGGCTGCAAATCAAATCGGCTTTATTTACATTATATTATATTTACATTCCCCTGAGTGACAGTTAACATTAAGACCAAGTAAATAAACTGATGGAAAACTTCAACTTCAAAACAAAGACCTCCATGTTGAGCTGTGTGTGTGTGTGTGTCTGTGTGTGTGTGTGTGTGTGTGTCTGTGAGTGTGTGGTTGAGCGTGTTGTTGTATCTGTTCGAGGTCAAACCCGTTGACCTGTGTTGACCTCTGAGGTCAAACCTCCCGCGCTTCATGTTTACGGAGGCGAGTGTTTGAGCCGTCTGCCAGCCTTCATGCTGGGATCTGTGTGTGTGTGTGTGAGTGACCAAGTGTGTTTTCTCTGATTTGGGGTTCTTCTCTTCTGTATTTTCATCAGCCTATAATTGGTCAAACTAAAGAAAAGTGAAAATCAGCAGTGCAGTTTGGAAGCAGAAACACGTTGAAAGCATTTACAGACATCTTCGTGTGTTGACGTCCCTCAGAATCAGTGTGAGCTTCAGTTGCTGAACACGTCTGAAGTCGTCACCGTCATCACGTCCACTCGTAGATGAGGCTTCAGATTTCAGTCACTGCAATAGATACGACTAATACAAAATTTGAACCTGTTTTCAAACCCAGAGTTTTGGTGCGATGACTTATATTCAAAAGGAAAATTCAGACATAGATGCTTTCAAATAAATAAAGTTGTTCTACATTGTGTCCAACATGTCGGCAGTTTGATCAACTCCATCAGAGAAGAAGAAACAAACTGTCCTTCCTTCGTTCTCTTTTCTCGACATCATTCTCTTCAGCTTTCTATAAAACGCCCCGCTGAATGATGCAGGTCCAAACCCTCTGACTGCACTAATGAAAGGCATCACAGGAAATGCAGGAAATCAGTAATTGAGTAACAAATAACACAATAAAGTCGCAGCAGGAGAAGCAGGTAAAGTGGCAGCACCTGCTGAGGAGACCTGATGGGATGAAGTGAGAGGATCAGAGGCGGCTGCAGGATGTGGTTTGTTGTGCTGCTCTCCCCCCGTTTGATGTGGACGGGAGACGCATTAGCAGATCGGAGGTTAGCGCTCTACTATGGCATCTCCTCTGGTATGTGACTCAGCCCTCTTCCCAGAACCGCCGTCCAGGCCACATGTGTTTCCTCGAGTTAACACTAATAACCTGCTCGCTGCGACGCCGGAGCAGCGTTTGACGTTCCTGTTCTTTGTCACTCAAAGTAAATTTAAATCAGAGAGAAAATCAATACTGACACTTAAACTACGTGTGTGTGTGTTCCAGGCTGCTGGTTGGAGCTCCCTTCGAATCCACAGGGAAGCAGCAGACCGGCGACGTGTTCAGATGTCCGCTGGATAACAGAAACTCTGCAAACTGCTCCCGACTCCACCTGGGTGAGCAACATGGCCGACGTGTTGATCAGACTGGCAGCAGGTGTTTGTGCTGAGGCTGCACAGAGAGCGTTTGAAGACACGGTGAAAACATTGAAGCCGAGACATTCATCTCATCTCAGTTTTTCTAAAGTGGCAAAACAACAATTTAAAAATATTCTGTTACAAGTAAAAGTCCTGCATTTACAATCCAACTTAAGTAAATGTGCAGGTACATGATGTGTCTGTTCACTGTGATCGATGCTGAAGTTAAACTAAGTCTCTCACAACCAGACTTCAAGGTGTAAAGTTTAGTGATTGACTTGTGACGTGTTTGAATCAGGGAAACTTTCTCTGGACAACGTGTCTGAGAGGAAGGACAAGATGAGGCTGGGAATGACGCTGACGTCCAACCCGAAAGACGGCAGCTTTGTGGTGAGTCACATGACACCAGACAAATGTTGAAGTCGACCGTACGTTGTTAACCATTGTGTTTCAGTCTGACGCAAAATAAATTCAACATGTGGACAAAATATGAATATGCATACAATATATGATTTGCCCGTTTTCATATTCGTATTCATTCATATTTTTCCTCCCCATGTGTCCCTGAATGCGTCCTCAGACCTGTGGTCCACTCTGGTCTCATGAATGTGGAAGCTCCCTGTACAGCACAGGAATCTGCTCCAGAGTCAGCCGGAACTTCAGACTGTCCCACACCATCGCCCCCGCCCTGCAGAGTAATCCATCCATCCATCATCCATCAGTCCATCATCCATCAGTCCATCCATCCATCATCCATCAGTCCATCCTGTATCCATCCATCAGTCCATCCATCCATCATCCATCCATCATCCATCAGTCCATCATCCATCAGTCCATCATTCATCCATCCATCATCCATCAGTCCATCAGTCCATCATCCATCATCCATCAGTCCATCATCCATCAGTCCATCATCCATCAGTCCATCATTCATCCATCCATCATCCATCAGTCCATCAGTCCATCATCCATTCATCCATCCACCCATCCTCCACCCATCCTCCATCTATCCATCCATCCAGCCTGTATCCATCCATCATCCATCCATCCATTCTGTATCCATCTTGTTTTGTTTTGTTTTTCTTTTCAGGGTGTGAGACGTTCATGGACATCGTGATTGTTCTGGATGGTTCTAACTCCATCTACCCCTGGTACGAGGTCCAGGACTTCCTCATCAACATCCTGCACAAGTTCTACATCGGCCCAGGTCAGACGCAGGTCGGTTCATCACTGAATCTTAAAAAGTCCCGTCAGATTCAATATTGCACAAATAAAGAGCATCTAACGTATTTGTTTATTGTTATATTGTGTTTTTCAAATCCACAAACTCTAGTTTTGGTGTCTCATCATGATTGAAACGCCGTCAGAGGCTTTTCTACTCACACATTTATGGAGAATGCTTCAAATTCATTGGCAAGATATGAAAAATGTGAACATATTAAATGTCCCCACAGACTCGGAGCTGCTGGCAGCTTCCAGCTCTGCAAAACGTCGGTTGTTGTTGGGAGAATTTCACTCTCATTTCTCACCAGTTTACATGAAAGCCATGAGGACAAAGGTCGTGTCTGCTGTAGCTTCATGTCTCTGTCCATTTACAGCCGCTGACCGTGTGACCTCGTTAAATCCCGACCTCACCTGTCAACACTTTCTGTGCTCCTTTGTTTCTGGTGATGGTGCTTTTGGTTCGGAGGACTTCACACAGTAGATGATTGACCTGACTGGATAAAATCACAGCTTCACTGGGCTCGTATTAGTGTTTGCTTCTGCCTTCCAAGCTGGAAAAACATGGCTTCGCCTCTGGAAAAGTTGTCACTTTTGAACCACCTCTTTCAATCAGTTTGAGGAAAAACTGAAACGTGCAGTTGTACAATCATAGTGCTCATTATTTCTGGCTTTTATTTCTAGTCAGCTCACAGCATGTCAGCTGGGTTTTCTACAGAAGTGAAAAACATTGGTAACAACCAAAAATGACGAGCATTTTATCTGTGATACCTAGTTTAGATGATTAAACATGAAGTTCGGGGGTTTGCAGAGGCAGCGCTTCACGTCACCACACAGTCAGTCGACCTGTAGACTGGCCTGGTCGACGAATAGCTGCCAGCCACCTGGAAACTGACCAAGGATAAGATGTGGCAGCAGTGGTGTGGTGATGCCTTCAGGTGCAGGTTTCAGTTTTGTGCAGATTTCAGATTTGGACTGAGCTGCGGTGTGTTTCGGCTGCAGGTGGGTGTGGTTCAGTACGGCTCCACGGTGGTCCATGAGTTCAGTCTAGGTGAGTACCAGACCGTGGAGGAGGTGGTGGAGGCCGCCAGGAGCATCGACCAGAGGGGCGGCGAGGAGACCAGGACGGCACTGGGCATTAATGTGGCGCGGTACAACACAGAATGATATCCTCACCCATGATATCCATGAGCGATAAAGCCGACACAGTATCAGACCAGGTTCACTCACACAGGCTCACGTTTCCTTGTCGTGCAGCTCGGAGGCGTTCGAGCGCGGAGGCCGACCCGGCGCTCAGAAGGTGATGATCGTGATCACAGACGGAGAATCTCACGACAGTCCACAGCTGCTGCAGGCCGTCGCCGACAGCGAGAGAGACAACATCACCATGTACGCCATCGCTGTGAGTCCGTCCCTCTTTACCTTCAATCCCCAAATACCCTGCTGACTTCCTGTCTGTTCCTGATTCAGCTTCCTGTTCCTGAGAGCTTGGCCTTCCTTCTTTTCTTCTTTTCTAGCATGTGCACCAAAACCACCTTGTTTTCTGTCTCTGGTCTTTAAATTGTCTTTGTCCTGAGTGTTTCCTCTGCATCTCCTCCAGGTTCTGGGTTATTACAACCGTCGGGGAATCAACCCTGAAGCTTTTCTGAAGGAGATAAAGTTCATTGCTAGTGACCCGGATGAGAAGCACTTCTTCAACGTGACGGACGAGTCAGCGCTGAAGGATATCGTGGACGCACTGGGAGAAAGGATTTTCTCTCTGGAAGGTCAGCTGATCATCAGCATGTTAATTCCTTGTTGATTGGTTTAATGTCTGAAGTGGCATTTAATGATTTTAAAATACTCAGTTTCTCAAGTTTTTAAGCAGTTCAACCAAAACTTCTGTGAGTGAGACAAACTGACAAACCAAAAGACTGTTGATTCCCAGTGGGATCAGCACCACTGATTTAAATGGCCTTCATTAAAATGTGAAAGTACCAGGATGATGTTGTCTGTGTTTCTGTTTTGCAGGAACCAGCAGTCAGGGTCGAGGGTTTGGTCTGCAGATGGCTCAGGCTGGTTTCTCCTCACATTTAGTCAAAGTGAGTCGCTCACAATCATATTTTTTTCATTATTCAGTCGGTTCAGTTTACAGAGTTTCTGTGTGTTGATGTCAATAAAGTCGTCTGTGATAATGAGTCCAACTTTCTATCTCACTGTTTCGAACTTGACTCCTCAGTTTGGATCAGCTCCTTTCTTTGTGACCAGTGATCATACTGACAGTAAAATTTAAGATTCAAGACAGAAGTGAAGAAGCAGCTCTGTTGAAGCGTTTTGTGTTTTCAGTTCCAAAGAACCGTCCAGACCCAATACAGACTGATTCAATTTCCCTTCAGATTGTTGCAGGAAAACATCCTGATCAATACTTTCATTTGTAGAAATTAGAGACTTGCAGGTTTAAGTTTCTAGTTGATGTTGGTATCAATTAGAGATTTTCCTCCAGTTTTCTCCAGTAAAACAAATCATGATCCAGTAAAATCAGCAGCAGACAGGAGCAGCTTTGTGTATTTAACTGATCCTGATTCCAACAGAAACACACAGACAAAAGATCAAGCTCTCAACTATTGTATCAGTATCATCCTTAAACATCCAGTATCGGTCTGGTTCTGGTTCTGGTCCCGACAGATGTCTGAAGCTGCAGAATAAGAAGCTTCTAGAAATATTTCTGTTGTTTCTGGTCCAGGGAAAAAAAATTCCAGCGTCAGAGAGTGAAGATGGTGTCGTGGAAACTTTCTATGTGTAACACAGAGCAGATGGTTTTCCTGAACGTAAAGCTGCCAGCAAAACACTCACACACATGAATCCATGCAGGAACACATGGGAGAACAGAGTTTAACACACAAACACACACACATGCATTAATTAACACTCATGCATCACACACACAGACAAATATGTAAAGTGTTTCCTGCTCTTCAGTTTCAGGATGAAAAGGTAAAAATGTGAAATCAGGTCGAAGTCAGACTGATGTGGAAAACAGACATCACAGTATCAGTATCAACAGAGGCCTCCTCCCTCCTGCACCAGCACAAAGCAGCTCTTTGACATTTAGCAGTGATTCTGCAGATCCAGAGTCGCTCAGCTCAGATCCTGCAGGTTGGACGCTCTGTGGCGCTGCTGTCGCCAAAGATTTGGTCATTCGCTGTGGTCCTCGACTCACTGGCCCGTAGAGACTATGACTCAACGCTTTAATAACTTTCATATCTGGACTTTACGACTGTCGGAGTTCGTCTGAGTGTGTGACCGAATGCACACGTGTTCTGAGACGGTTCGACTGAGTTTAAGGACGATACTGAAGCTACTGGTGACTGGGCTGCTTTCTCCTCCCCCACCCACCTCACATCAGGAGGCCAAACTGAGACCTGCAGCCTCTGGAACAGTTGGACATCTTTCACTTTCTTGCTGTGGAGACTGTTTGTCTTAAGCTAAGCTAACCAGCTGCTGGTGGTGGATTCAGTCTTCTCATCTATCTGTCAGAAAGAAAACGATGATTCACAAAATGTTGAACTATTCCTTTGAGATCTGACTGAGCCCGACTCATAAAGCCAAGTGAGAGCTGAAACCAACCAAACGTTACGTTTTAGTTATTGTCCTCAAAGGGAAAAACTTTCAGCTGACGATGAGCTCAGAGTAAACAAAAATGTTGAAGCCTAATTCATCCTAATAAAACTTTCTCACTGGGTGGATTTTTTAACTTGTGACTTCAGTTGGACTTGAGTTTTATCACCTGAAAGATTAAATCTTCTGTCCAAATCCAAAGAGGAACGAGGTCAGTGAGAATTTAGCCAGCTGGAGACACTGAACGTATCCAGTGATGAATCCAGTCAGGATGGAAAGTTTTCCAGCAACAACGTCCTCAGAGTTCAGATTCAGTGCTTCAATACTGAGACTGCTTTCAATCATTGAACTGACATTTATGCTTATCGACTTGTTTATGACCTGAGATCCAAAGGACACTTGACCTGGTTGAGTTTTTGTCTGTGTCCTGATGTGTCAACACTTAACTGAACTGGATTCTGTGTTTCAAGATGAAGCTCAATTCATTTTCATACAAGTTTCTCACATGTGTTAGTTACATGTGGAATGTAACTAAGTACATTTACTCAAGTTCTGCATTTAGGTACAAATGTGAGGTACTCTTACTTTGCTTGAGTGTTTCCATTTAATGCCACTTCACACTTCTACTCCACTACAATCATCAGTTACTTTACAGATTAAGATTTCAGTATATGTGACAATACAAGCACCAAAACATCCACATGGTCGATGACTCCACAGATGGATTCATTCAATCATAAACATATGAACACTGGCAGGTTTTAGCTCTGGGACGTTGTCCTGCTCTTTGAATCCTTCTCATGTTACATAAAAGTGACGCTCCATGCTGTGTTACATTGGTCTCCATTAAAACCTGAGTGTACTTTTCAGGATGGCGTTCTGCTCGGGGCGGTGGGCGCTTACGACTGGAACGGTGCCGTACTGAAGGAGACTAAACACGGGAAAGTCGTTCCACCGAAATCCTCCTATAAGGACGAGTTTCCAGAGGAGTTGAAGAACCACGGAGCCTATCTGGGTAATGACATGTGGCTGCGATGTCTTGCGTGCAGTATAAGTACGAAGGGTCATCAAAATAATTTGGGTTCGTCCTTTGCAGTTAAGATGGATAGAAGTTGGATAAATGTTGGACACACAGTTCGACCACCTGACCTTCATCTCCATCTTCAGTCTGTGTACAAATAGTCTATAGTATATGAATAAAAGTTCTATCGCTCCCTGTTGGTCAGTTTCTTTCTTTTCTGGATTCAGGTTACTCGGTGGGTTCGCTCATTTCGTCTCGCGGCTCTCAGCTCTACGTGGCCGGAGCTCCGAGGTTCAACCACACGGGCAAAGTCATCGTCTTCACCCTGAAGAACACCGGAAACCTGACCATCCTACAGGCGCTGCTGGGAGAGCAGGTCACACACACACACACACGGACACACGGACACACATTGACACACAAACACACACAGAGATCACAAGTCTCACTGAGGGACAACAATCAAACTCAAAACAGCCTCAATCTATCCTTCTGTACTTCTACATCTTGACAGTTTACATACATTTACATTCCTGTTTCTCATGTTTTGTTTTGTTCTTTTCCAGATTGGTTCATATTTCGGCAGCGAGTTGTTATCGATGGACGTAGATAGTGATGGACAAACAGACGTCCTCCTGGTGGCAGCACCCATGTTCTACAGCCAAGGCTGGGAGAGAGGGAAGGTTTACATCTACACTGTTACACCACAGGTACACACACACACACACACACACACACACACACACACACACACACACACACACAGGAGCACCACATGTCCTGCTGCTGACCTGGTCCTGTTTCCAGCTGCTCAGAGCCTCAAACTCTTCTGTGTGTCTTAAAGATAGTGAAGAGCAGATTTGAATCATATGTCTTGCAGTGAAACCTTTCGTCAGTATCACAGTACCAACAAACAAAACACAGCTTTGTTTGGACTGGACACACACATCTATTGTGGCTGTCAGAGAGAGAAGTAACTAAACTAAACCTCCTCCCTCCAGACGTCCTTCATCCTGCAGGGGGCGCTGGACGTTTCTGACCGCTCTCAGAACTCCAGGCTGGGTTCGGCGTTGGCCCAGATACCCGACATGAACGGGGACGGCTTCAGGGAGTTGGTGGTGGGAGCGCCACTGGAGGACGACCACCAGGGGGCGGTCTACGTATTCTATGGCCAGGATAAAACCATCAAACATCAGTACAGACAGGTAACAGATCCTGAACCCGTTCAGTTAATTAGAATCAATTAAAACGTGAAGACAAGACAAATAATCTCTGAGTTTGTTCTCTCTGTCCGTCTCCAGCGTCTGTCTGCAGCCGGTTTCTCTGCAGGGCTGCAGTATTTCGGTCAAAGTCTTCACGGAGCTTTGGACGTCAACGGAGACGGACTTGTCGACCTCGCAGTGGGAGCACTAGGAGCTGCTGTCATCATCTGGTCGGACACACACACACACACACACTGTCAGTCTGTTGGTCCATCATTTTGATCCAGACCAAAATATCTCATTGGATAGATTTCAATAAAATATTGTAGACATTCATGGTCCCAAGAAGATGAATCCTACCATCATGAATCCTACCTATCCATGAGAGTGAACTCTTTCATGCTCCCCTCAGGATGAACCGTAAGAACTTTGGTGATCCTCTCACTTTTCATTTAGCGCCATCCTCAGGTTTACTTTGTCCAACATTTTGGTTTACGACCTGCAAAATTAATGACATTCCCATCAGCCTCAGCTGCACTTTTATGTGCCACTGCAAATGTTAGCATGCTAACATGCTAAGCTCTGCTCCTTCTTCCAGGTCTCGTGGTGTCGTGCGGATTCAGGCCAAGCTGATCTTTGAACCTGAGAAGGTCAACATCTTTAACAAAGACTGTCGACGAGGTGGGAAGGAAGTCACCTGCATGTCTGTCACCGTCTGTCTGAGTCTGGACTCCAGGACAAAGACCAGGACAAAGGCCAGGATGGATGTTGGTAGGTGGGATCCACAACAGTCTCTCTGAGAACTTATTTATGATCACAGTGACTACAGATTCAAACAGTGATCAGGATTTTTAACAATGGCTATAATTTGAGGAATGTTTTCTTTTTGTCATTGTGTTTTCATTTTTAAATATTGACTCCTGGCAGGATTTGGCCTGATCTGGCCAGTTCAGTCAGGTTCACTCTGCCTCACAGAATAGCAGAGAATAAGTCTGACTTGATGCTCATGGTGGGGTTATCAAACCTGGGCAATGTGGGCAGCTGCCGAGGCCTCAGGTGTTTGTAGGTGAAGGGGCAAATATCCAACAAGGGGCCCCTCTCTTACTGAATGGGAGTCAACCGAGGCCCCATAGCTCATTGTTGGTCCAGGGCCCCGAGTTCAGCCATGATATTTTATTTCCTACGAGATTAATGGAAGAACTGTGCTTGTTTTTCACTCCTTTGGATTCTTGGATCATCTTCTTTCAGTTGGGCTCTCACGGCTCCACCCGCCCAAAACTTGTCCTCTAGCTTCCCTGCAAATGTCAAAACGGGCACCATACTTGTTTCTTGGTGATGGTGGTAAACAGCTGAACTTTGTTGAGGAAAGAATTGCACAAACATACCAAAGCTGTCAGACAACTGGACTCAAATAAATGAACCTGATGTAAAAACTTAATTTGTCCGGCAGGAACAAAGTTCACAGCGACACCTAATCTGTGTTTCAGAGTGTGCTCACTCTTTTTGTGATGTTTTATCACGAGGTCATGCTGGAGTTGATTTGACTTGGCCCGTTGTGGTGTGACCGGACTCTAACACTCCCTCCTAAACCCAACAACAAATGCTGCCGCATGTTCGAATCCTTTCACTGCCAGCTGCTCAGTAGCCGGTCGTGGTCGTACCTGGAAGCCTCCACTGAAAAGAAGTGGAAGTAAATGTTGAAGCTTGTCTGGATAAATAAAGGGAAAGTTTAATTCTACAGATTATAGGAGATGTCTGGTCTTCCAGCTGTGTGGACGTTTGTGACGCATCAGAATGTCAGAACGTCCAGATGTTTGGCGTTTTGACCGTCCGCATGTGGAAAGTCTTGTCGTGGTCTTTCCCTCGCAGCACAGATTCCCCACAGTGCTTTGTGCAGCCGTTGTCGTGTCTCTGTGTAATTGGCTTCAGATGTGTGGGCCGGCTGCATGGAAAGCTCGCTAACATGCTAACTCCAACCAGCCGCCCTTAAACGGTGTCACTCCTCCTCCCTCCATCACTTCATACCTTCATACCTTCCTCTCTTCTCTCTCTCTCATCAGCTCCTCATCTCCCCCCGGTCATCTGGTTCGGATTAGACACACAGACATGAAGACACACACATACAGAGGCAGAGGTGCATGCATGCGCACACACGCCGCACACGCCAACACTCCACACGGTATCAAACGAACACGCTCCGGTGGACAGACAGAGGACGGGAGCCATGGCTGACGAAATCTGAACCTTTGTTTTAAGATCGATTCAGATTGTATCTCGAGTTTATTTCTTAACGTGCCGACGTGGCGTTTCTAACAGGAACTGAGCTGGACCGAAGCAGCTTCAACTCGCTCTCTGTGCTCTCATAAATCAAAACCCGACTTCAGTTGTTAAACACATGAGAATGAGCTCTGCCGTCCAATAACTAATAAGGAAGCAGGAAATGCATCACTTCATTAATCAGTAATAAAGAAGTTGTGACCATATTTAAAAAGTAATTACGAACACAACTGATTACATTACTTTTGCATTGTGTTTGGTCCTGAGTGTGTTTTCATTTGGAGCAGAATTTATTGAAATGCCACGTAGCTTTGTCTGTTAATCATCACCAGACAAACACAATGACTGAAGTGTCACATCTACAAGCTCAACATAAAATCACACTTTCACATGCGCATGCTCATTCTTCACCACAGACATTCTCTTGGAGCAATACTCTCATGTGCAGTGACAAAGCTACGAGTTGCAAAAAGTCAACGACATCATCTCTGGTCCAAACAGAGATCTTCTTTTTATTTTTGTCTGTCAGTCACTTTTAAAACTGTGGGTCAACTCCATTCATTAAAAATACATGAATTGGTGGAATTGGAAAAAATAACTTTTGGTCACTGGTCCTCTTGAGTATGTTCACATAACAATGATGGATGGAAACACTTATTCAGGTTCAGGTTTGCCAGATTCTCAGAAATCTCTTAACCGCCGCACTTAGAAAACAGAGGTGCAGTAATGAGCCCAGCAGGTGACGTCACCGTCTTTCATATCACCTGATAGACCTGTAAAGTCTGTTCTCGATGTATTTACAGTCTCGTTGAGCTTCATATAAGCCGGATAAACCTGGACTGCTTTGCCTCTTTCTGCCTCTTCCTCCTCCTCCTGCAGCTGTTTGGTTCAGTCTGGTGTTGGACGAGAGGCGTTTTCCTCCTCGAGCTGTTCTGGACGAATCAGACCGTCAGCAGCCCAGGACTCTGTTTCTACAGGCCGGAGGTCAGAGCTGCCAACGTCTCGGCTTCTCCATCCAGGTCAGAATGAGCCGCCCCCCCGACACTCAAAACCAAACTTAAATCACACAGATCCTAATCGGCCAGTAACCAAAAACTGAAATGAGTCCACGTCAGCGTGAATCAGGAAACACACTCAAACTTTGTTTCTTTGAGCAGGAGACAACTGATTACGGACGTCCCATCCCGGTCGTCCTGGAGACGGGGTTGCAGAGCCCTGACGAGGGGCCAGTGTTGGACCCGGACTGGCCGAGCATCCTGAGGACCGAGGTGAGAGTCTGTCACGATGTCACATTTGTCTCTGAGTCAGTCATTTAGTTGAGGTCTGGATTCATGAATCCTGATTTGGTATTTTAGCCCAATGTTTAAAAATCTAACAGCCACAAAAAAATGCGTGATTTTGTGGTTTTATGGTGGTGGTCGTGTATGTCCACGTCCATCTGTGTGTCCAAGTCCACTTGGTCCAGACTGATATATCTCAGTAAGTACTGGATGGATTGCTATGAATTTTTTTACAGGAATTCATGTTCCTCAGAGGATTAGTCCTAGTAACATTGGTGATCACCTGATTTTCCCCTGGGACCACCAGCAGGTTCAAGTTCAAGCACGTAACCAGTGAAATGTCTCAGCATCTACTGGATGGACTGTTATGAAATGTGCTTCAGACTCTTTGTCTTGTGAAACCTTTGGTCTTTGGACTGCTTCATCAAACAGAAATGAAATCATCCTTGTTTCTCGCTGTAGCTTCCTTTCTGGAACGGCTGTGAGCAGGAGGATACCTGCGTTCCCGACCTCATCCTCCACAGTCACACCGACCTCATGGACGTTCAGTGAGTAACGGCAGGTCGTCATTAAAACACACGTGTATGACGATCATGTATCTACTAACGCAGGTCGTCTCTGCACTTCACCTGCAGGACGTTCTGCAGCTCGAGGGACCGGGCCACCTGGTCACTCTGCAGCCATCAGGGGGAGTCGGAGAGCTCGGTGTACGTGGTGGAGACGGGGCGGAGGAGGATGCTGGTGTTTGCCCGACTGGAGAATCAGGGAGAGAATGCTTATGGAGCTGCCATCCACATCTCTGCCTCCTCCAACCTCCTCTTCTCCAGCCTCATAGTCAAGGTGTCCTCATGCACTTTCATGAAATCAGAAATAATCTGACATTTTCACAAGAATGAATGTTTGTTCCTCTTCTCTGTCCGACAGTAAACAGTTGGGTTCCATGCAGCTTTTCCCTTTATCTGAGACAGTTCTCTCCTCTGGGAGTCAATAAAGTAAACTTCACGTTAACCTTGCATTCAGTTCTTTCCTGCGAAGACAGGAAGAACAACAGGCTCCATCAGAGGGTAGACAGAGGCTGACAGGGTTTGGGAAGTAAAAGACAAAACATTGTTACATACATGTCTTTCATTGTTGGAGCAAAGAGATGAGACTCGATGTGACTGCAGCACAAAATGTGTCTTTGTAAACTGGGAGGAAATTTCTGGTTCATTGTTTTCGGATCAGATCAGCTCCAACATCTTTATCGACTCATCAGGCTCTTCCCACTCTCCACAGGACCAATCAGACATTCAGATTGAGTGTTACTCTGAGGACAGACTGGCCAATCAGAAGCACTGTAACATCAGCGCTCCCTTCATGAAGTCCTTGTCTCAGGTACGAGCTGCGTCTGTACTGCACCACACACTGTCCACCATCACACCTTCATGTTCATACACTGACGAACACGTCACCAGTGATGCAACACAAACACTAAAACACGAGCTGAGAATCAGAATCACTCCTCAGTCCATTTAGTAGCTCTTCTGGAGATTTTGATCATATCACATGATCTTGGAGTTTGCTCACATGTCGAAACATTAGAAACATTTCAGTTGAAATGTGTTTATGTGGTGAATGAAATTTGAAGCTCATTCCATGGTTGATTAAATTTACATTACAAACTGAAGGTGTGGATGTTGATTCTCTTAAAGCTACTGGACCAGTTCTAGGTTCAGTGCAGTGATTAACAATGTAGAAAGAACCAGAGACCATTTACCTTGAACATAAAAAAACTGAAACTTATGAACAAAATAACAACATATACAAAACAATTGAATTCAATTCAATTTCAGTCCAGTTCAGTTTAATTCAATCCAAGTTCAATGTGTTTCCTACTCTGTCCAATTCAAATAGGAGAAGAAAGAAAAAAAAGGTGAATCCCACCCTCCTACCACTCTGATAGCCAGTTGACAAAATAATCCAGCCGTTCAGTGGATCCTCTCACTGGTGATCCGTGGGTCTGGCCGCCATCTTGTCTCCAGTGTGAGCACGTGTGCGTCCTCCACACACGCCGCAGCAGAGTCTCAAGCTTTGCCACAAAACCCCCTGACCTGTACAACAGGTCATAAATCCAAATATATTACTCTACTGCACTGATTAATTGTCAAACAGAGAAAATGCTAACTGCTAAATTGCTACATTATTAGCCTGCTAGCATTAGCATAGTACAACGCTACAACAAAAATTCATGAAAACCAATTCAAAATAAAACTCACCAAAACCGTTGTGGTTAAATTCTTCCTGTCAAAAACCTCAAGCAGGTAGATTTTCAGCTCGGAATAAAAACACTAGAAGTATTTGACAGCTTCACTCTGTGTCCGTCTGCTCCTCCTCTTTCCTCCTCTCAGTTCACGTCACGGCTTCTCTTTTCCCGCGGCGCCGCCAGCAGCGGCCTCTTAAAGGGGAAGCGTCATTAAAGGAACATGAAATTATTGACAACTAACTTTAACTTAACTTAATGAATTTTAAACATTTTAACTCACTTTTAACTTGAACATATTTATTAACAAATTAATGAATTTTGATTCATTATATTTATTACATTTTTTAAAATTACATTTCTGTTGGTGATTATTAGGATAACTTCATAATATATTTTCATCAAACATGAAACACGTAGAACATTAAAGTGAAATGTCAGTTTGCTGTAGCTGGAACTGAAACAGGTCAAACAGGTGTTATTAGACCATCATACAGTCAGAATAATGACGGTGATTAAACAGAGCAGGAATATCCTTCATTAGTCTAACGACCGTCCTGTAAACATGATCACGGCCCCGCCCTTCACTGCGAGGCCCCCGAGGGCCCTCTTCACAGATGCCTGTCTGAATGAAGTCCAGTTTATTGGTCCAGACTGTGGAGCAGATTATTGTCGGCTTCCTCTTAACAAGACTGTGGCTGCTGGATCAGGTGAGACGCAGCCGGAGGGACAGAAACGAGGCCGAGCTCATTTTGTTCAGGACTGAAACTAATGATTCTTTTCATTCTGGATTCATCTGCTGATTCTTTTCTCCATCGATCGATCGATTATTGAAAACAGTGAGAAATGTGGTCACAATGATCCAGAGCCCAAAGTGACACCTTCACAATGTTGCTTTGCTCCAAGCAACAGAACAAACCTGCAAACTATTACAGACACATTCAGACTGTTACAGACACATTCAGACTGTTACAGACACATTCAGACTATTACAGACACATTCACACTATTACAGACACATTCAGACTATTACAGACACATTCAGACTGTTACAGACACATTCAGACTATTACAGACACATTCACATTGTCACAGACACATTCAGACTATTACAGACACATTCACATCAGTCAGAGGAAAAACAGAAAATCTTTGCATCTGAGAAACTGGGAGCATGAAATGTTTTTACATTACATTTTACATTACCCAGAGTTTTATTTTGAAGGGAACCTGCTCTCTTCCTGTCCAGGTGTCTTTCCGTCTGGAGTTTGAGTTCAGCCGTTCTGTTTTCTTGGACCACGTCCGGGTCGTGATGACGAGCAGCTGGTGAGACAGCTGTTTTCTCTGTTTTCATTAATGTGATGCATTTCCTGTTGAAACAGGAAGTTCAGAGAGGATGGAATTAATGCAGGAATCTTATTGAATAGGTGAAAACCAGATGGATGGATGAGACGACTGAAGCCACATTGTTCAAAAATCTGTGATGATTTCATTATGTGTAGCTGTTAAATCCACCCACTGGTTCACTTCTCACTTCTTCAAAAGGCGTTTTAGGGTTGAAATGACTGGAATAAGGTCAGTGGTCAGATACGTGTGTCTATATATTCTAATTTGAGATGTTCTCACTGTTGCATTGTGGGAACTCAGCAGAACCCCACAAGTCAAACCACTAATTTTTGGGTCGAGGCTGTTTTTGATTGAGGTTGATGCGAGAATGATGAATTCCAGGAAATCCAATCTCTGTGTGTGTATGTGTGTGTGTGTGTGTGTGTGCGCGTGTGTGTGTGTGTGTGTGTGTGTGTGTGTGTGTGCGCGTGTGTGTGTGTGTGTGTGTGTGTGTGTGTGTGTGTGTGTGTCAGTGAGGGAGAGGAGGGATTCCCAGACGACAACATCAACGACATCTTCCTTCCTCTAAAGTACCAAACTGACCTCCTCTTCACCAGGTGAGTGACAGTGAACAGCTGCTGCATGTAATCAGATTACACCGATGTAATGTGATTAATCCTTCTGAGAAAACTGTTCTCATGCCATAAAGTAACTAATAAAATGCAACATGGAAATAAATTATGAACATAAATCCCAACACATAAACAAAATAACTAAAGTCTTCTGAATATCTAAGTCATATTATCTGACACCAACAATATTTATCACCAGTATTAAAATAAATGTTAGAAGATATTGATGAAGCATAAACATGTTCTCAGCTGATCAGTTTAAAAAGATTCTGCTGTTTTTAAAAATATAACTAATGAAAAAACATTCTCTCCTCTCTCCTCCTCTTCTCTCCTCTCTTCTCTCCTCTCTCCTCTTCTCTCCTCTCTCCTCCTCTTCTCTCCTCTCTTCTCTCCTCTCTCCTCCTCCCCTCCTCTCCTCTCTCCTCCTCCCCTCCTCTCTCCTCCTCTCCTCTCCTCTCCTCTCTCCTCTCTTCTCTCCTCTCTTCTCTCCTCTCTCCTCCTCTCCTCTCCTCCTCTCCTCTCCTCTCTCCTCCTCCCCTCCTCTCTCCTCCTCTCCTCTCCTCTCTTCTCCCCTCCTCCTCTCCTCTCCTCTCTCCTCCTCTCCTCTCCTCTCCTCCTCCTCTCAGAGACCCTAACCCTCCTCGTTTTGAAATCAGAGCAGACAGCTCTTCGTCCTCCTCTTCATCCTGGGACCAAACCGACAGCAGCTCTCCCTCCTTCAACCTCACTTATTACGTGAGTTAAAGAAACAGTTGCTGGCTGACCTGGACACATTTGCTGTGGACATTCATGTTCCCCAGAGGACGAACCCTGAGGACGTTCGTGTTCCTCTACTGCCACCATCAGGCCGCAGTGTTCAGATTCACATGACACGTATTCAGGCCGTGCTCATGAAATGTTTTCTGATCTTATTATATTATTATTATTATTTCTAATTTCATTCATCCTCGAAAAACAAGACAAAACCCTTTAATTTTTAATTTAGAGAATATATCATTGCTGGAATGCGTTCGATCACTCAGGCAGAGTTTTAACCGTGTTTTCATTGACATCTTCGACTTTGCGTGCAGATCCAGAATCTGGGCATCTTCTCGGTGCAGGACGTCGAGTTCAGGGCTGAAATCTGGGCCGTGACGCTGCGGGGGAACCAGCTGCTCGACATCACAGACTACAGCATCGAGCAGGTTCGAGGGGACGGTTCGACACGCTTCTGCAATTTTAATAGATACAGGAAGAGAAATCGTCCTGTTGCAGAAAATATAAAACACTAAAATATCATTTTCAAAGCTACTTGAACTCATGTTGAGGATCCAGCCACACGTCATCCTGCTCCTCTTCCTCCCAGCAGGCCGCTGGTTCTCTCTGCCTGCTGCCTCAGCGCAGAACGAGCGGCCGGGTCGCGGCCGAGGACCTGTCTCGCCTGTCACAGCTGGTACGACTGAGGACGTTGTGTTCAGAGTCGGTCCTGAGAACCGTCCAGGTGTCACTCTTTGTGTTTTCTTCTGTCCGTGCAGAACCTCAGTAACAGTGAGAGTCTGGTCAGTCGGTGCAGACTGAACCTGCCGGCCGCCAGGGAGCTGAAGGTGACGCTCAGAGGAAGACTCGAGCTGCCCGCTCTGCTCGCGGTGAGTCTCTGAGTGGTCTCGCTGCTCAGATCCTAAATATCGACGGTAGATTGTAAGTGAAACCCAGAGAGACTCTTTGAGGAACAAGTGACAAGTGTTTTTCTGTGGCCTCACATGAATCCTTGAGTCCGTATATTTGCAGTCTTTTGTGTGCTTTTTTCACGACGTGACAATCTGACGACCTGTTTCAGGTGAACTTCAGGTCTTTGGAGATCCTGACTGCTGCCTCCATCCAGCTGCAGACATCCAGCCCCATGTTCCTGCAGGAGGACAGACCTGTCCGACAGGTGAAACTCTGCTCTCTCACCAACTCATTAATAAAGAGTAAATGAAAACACTTACGAATTACAAACTTATAAAGATGTTACTGAACAATCTCCAAATACAAATACAACAATTTAAGAGTTAAGAGTTGAAATACACAAGGATTCATCCATAGACACATTTTCTGTCCACTTTCTTTCTACCTGTCCACTCGCTAAACTCAGTGTTACGGCTCATAGACATTAACTGGACTAGATATGGAACTTTGCTGCCACCTGCTGTCAGACATGATTATTACAAGGAGTTATGACGCGTAACTGAGTGTAATGACTGTAAATATTCATTCATGCACAATGTGATTTATTTTATCCGCCTATTAGAGCGGTGGGGAAAAGAGGGTGGACAAAAAAAGAGAAATTTAATTAATTAGTCGTAATTAATTATTAAGAGTTCTTGTACGTAACAGTAGTGATAAATGAACCGTGACCTCCAACAAAACAATAATCGTTTGAAGCTACATAATGTGATGTTTAGATGATGAAGATTATTTATAGGAAATAAGATGAATTCATAATTTATTCCAGTGTGTTGAAAAAAGGTCAGAAGAGAATAAATGAAATTGAGTGGCTCGATGATGATGAAGGTTCTGTGACTGCAGATAATCCTGGAGCTCCGGAAGGAGGAGGATTACGTCGTCCCTTTCTGGATTATACTGGGAAGCTCACTGGGAGGCCTGCTGCTACTGGCCTTACTGGTCCTGGCCCTGTGGAAGGTACACGCACGCACACACATGAACACACATTATTGAATATTATAGATCTGAGGTGGAACCGACAGAAGGATCGATCAACACACAGTTAGACTGCTGATATGTCAGATTCATGTTCGAGGCCACAGATTCCAACCTTCAAAGCTCAGTCAGATAAAGGATCAGTGACTGGACCGACACGTTCAACCAAACGCTTCTGCTGCTCGGGGACGGAGGGTATTCGTCTGTTAACTTTACTGTTCAGTTTACAGAGTCAGTGTAGATTGTGATTATTGATTTAAAACCTTGAATTGTTTTCTGCTCAGCTCGGCTTCTTCAACAGACGGAGGAAACAGGAAGAGGAGGAGCAGCCTGTGGCCAATGGGAAGGCAGCAGAGGAATTATAATGTGTGGACGACAGCGATGCCGAATTCACTTGGTCCTCGTCAACTTGTAAAGTCGCGACATCAGTCCTGAGAGCTTTTGCTCCCGATATGAACTGGAGCAGTTAAAAGCCCCTGTGAGGTGGAGCATCGTTTGTTTGCAGCCTGGACATGTTGTTCATCACCACATGGAACTGGTTCCAGGTCCTTGCCATTATTTTTCTTTTATCAGTAACTGTGATAAATGTGGTTTCCAGCTGAGGGAAACGTCCTGGTGATGAACTTTACGAGTTGATGAGGATCACCTGAATGCATCACGAGCCGCCACCTGTCACTCAGGGACCCTGATGCCCCGCCCCCCAGCCAATTGCTCAACCAGTTACAGCCATGGTGAGCCAATCAATCAATCAGCCAATCAATCAATCAGCCCATCAACCAATCAGCCTGTTACAGTGTGGAAGAATTATGCAGGACTTTTAATGCAGTAAAAGTACCGGTACAGCAGTGAAAAAATACTCCAAGTAAAAAAGCACCACATTCAAAATCCTACTGAAGTAAAAGTACACGTGTTATTAGCTAAATGTAGTTCATGTATGAAAAGTAAAAGTACTCGATACAAAAAAACGCGACGGAACAGTTGTTATAAATGATTGAAGAGTGAAGGCAGCTTGTTGTTTGTCTACTTCAGACACAGTTTGGTAGTTTGATGCTGTGGTTTCCAGCCTGAGGAGTCGGGCCCCTGCAAAGAGTCACCAGATAAACCTGAGGGGCCGTGAGACGTTTAATGGAAGAAGAAGAAACACAACGAAAAGCTCAATATTTCCCTCAGAAATGGAGTAAAAGTATTTAGTAGCGTAGAATTGAAAGTATCATAGAAGTACCTCAAACTGTGCAGTACTTGATTAAATATACTTAGTTACTGAACTACAGGTTTCAAATAAAGCTCCAATTGAAGCCAATTATCCAAACCACTGATTGAGAAAGCTTCAGTTACTGTGTGGGTTTATTCACACTTCAGATGTATCACACTCGTCAAACGTGTTATTTTCAGCTTCAGACCGTGGAACCGGGTCAAAGACATGTTTGGCCGTTAGACGTCTTGAACGACATTGATTGTACATCCTGCGAAGGGACCGCAGACACACGCGTGTACGGTCGAAACTCAGGACACAATAACAAAATCTAATGTCGGTGATCGTCTGATCTGAACATGTGCTGCTCGGTGAACGTTAACTTGGTTTAGATGGAGACGAAACTAGAAAAACCTGTCTGAGCACGTGTGTCACTTCATCACGATGCTGGAATGTTTGAAGTTAAGCTGCTGAAATCTGAAGAATGAAGCTGTGAGAAAAACTGATGGACTGATGAAGAAAACATAAAAGTAAAGATCCAGTATATTTTATTCACACTGTGTCGGGATGGAAACCATTGAAACCAGCTCATTTAATACTGAGGACACGTGAAGAAAACAAAAACAGACGAAGCAACACAAAACTACCTACGACGGCTGATTTCATTTCATTTCCTTTTTTATACTAATGGAAATTGTAAATGCATCTTATGAACACATATTGCATATTATTTCCAAATTTATATCTGATGCACTTTTGTAGTATGAAGTCAAACTTGAAGTCTTGTAAATATCTGCGTGTCTGAATGAATAAGGATAGAGGCATTATTGTTTGATCTGCAGTTTGTTCTGATGTGTGATGCCGCTCGATGTTTCCTCTCACACGAGTTTGATATGTTCACTATTTGTGTTAATATTGGAATAAAGCCAAGAAATGTACAGGTTGTGTGTTATATTGTGCTTCATATACATATGTTTGATTTTTAGTCATTTGGTTATGAAGTTTGTTGACTTTTTCAGAGAACTCGTCCTTCATCATTTTGCCTCATTTATTTCTACTTCAGTTCCCTTTTTTGATAAATCACTTCAACAACACACAGACGAAGCTGTGAACTGTGAGTTTTGTGTTCGGGAGGAGAGACGACGACCGAATCGTAAAAAGGACAAAATAAAACGGTTTATTCCTGAGAGATGATCAATGTGATCAAGCTCCACTGAAAACTGTCTGAGATCCATCTTGATAGTCCAGAGTTCACATTGTGTCCCAACATCCTGAGCTGAAGAGAGACAACAGCTGAGCGTCGGATTCCTTCCTGCTGCGATCACGAGCTTGAAGCAGGAGGATTGAAATGATGTTTCCAGCAGAGAGAAGGTTTGAGACGACTTCATTATGTTTTATGTGTAAGTCAACAGATAAAACGTGAGTGTTGCTTGAAAATGTCATTTCAAAAATGCCTTTTTCCTGGATTGAGAGTCTTCGCGATGAACATGAATCTGTTTTTGTGAACCCAAAAACTCAAAATGTCCCTAAAGAAAGAAACCTGCTTTCACGCAGCAGTGAAACCAGAACATTCTTTGACTGAAAGAGCTTCATCCACAGAAGGAAACACAACAGTGAGTGAACTTTCAAAGCTCTGAAGTCACACGGCTGTTTCCCATTGAACAGGCTGATTAGAGTGAGCTCAGGTGGAGGAAACCACCCGAGGCTCCACGAACAGGCACAACAAGAAATGTGCATGTTGTTGTATTTGTCGTTTTTTTTATATGATCTGTTCTGACTCTGCTTTTTGATTGAACTCGAGAGATAAAGAAAAAAAAGCCTCCTTTTGAAGATGCATGCAACATCTTATTGGTGAATCCTGCAAATTCACACATCAAACAAAAAGTGTTTGCACATCAGGAGGCTTTCTGCCCAATTGTACCACTTTTGATTCTATTGGGAAATTAATTTGGGCCGATTGTGACGATTTGGGCAAGTTTTCTCTCCTTCCTTTCCTTTCTCTGCTCAGTTATTAGTTACACCTGTGCTTCAAGTCTTCCTGAGTCCGTGTAGAAACATCTTTTATCCAATCCTGCTTCAGCTGGTGAGTCAATAAATAACAGAACATTGGTGAATGTAGACAGAAGACTTTTAATTTGACAGCATTCATTCTGCAGGAAGAACATCACAGCTGACATCTTTTAAAGTTTCCCAACACATGATGAGAATCTTTGGCTTCATTTCAGCCAGCGACCACAGAAACCTGCTGAACGTGTCCTGAAAGTCAAACCTCCCGGTTCCATCAGGACGTAAACATGCTTCTGCACTGTTAAATAAAAACTCTCCATGAGTTAAAAAATAAAATTAGCACTCTGAATGGCACATTATCATCACATCAAACCCTTAAAACCTGCAGGCAGAAATCCCCTCCGACCTCCTGTAATGCCCGACCACATGGTCAATACAACACTGAGCTCAGCTGGACAGACGCTACTGACGAGGACAGATGCTGCATTTGCATGTCAACAGAAACATCTGACATGTGGGACTTGAAATGAGTTGCATTCACATGCTGCTTGTGTTTGGAAAATCAAACCCTGAAAACATCCTTTGCCTCAAAGCTCTAATCCTGCATGTAGTTTCATTTCAACTTTACCTTCACCTGATTATCAGCCAATCAAAGAGCGACTGCAGCAAAGTCAGTGTCTGAAGAAAACGGAGGTGAGAATTAAACAATACATCAAAATTCAATTTGCCAACAGCAAACAGCTTATACAGGTGTTCACAAAGTCTGGAGGTCTTTAGAGTCACACTGAGCCTGCAGTGAATCTTAAACTTTGCAAGGCTCAAACATCTTAAAATACAAACAAGAAAACCAATAAGTAAGACCAGGAGTTTGAGTTTTACTGGAGACTGACAGCAAATGTTTTCCTGGACTCTGAGCAGCGTTCCTGTGAAATCTGCTTGTGATAAATCTGCTTGTGATGGAAATGTATCTTCAGTCTAAGCGCCGCAGCTGCAGCAGGAGCTCATTTCACTGATGAATTTGTCCCCGGTGGCCGAGCCGCTGCAGAGAAAACCTCCGACACACACTGAGCCAGATGTTCCCTCTGTGGATCCCACTGACTGTTCCTGAAGTCTGGTCACTCCGAGGTGACGTCTTCAACTGGCTTGATTTAATAAATAAATATTTAGTTAACAATGATATAAGAAAAGCTCACATTAAGATAAGCTGGAAGCAGAGAATTAGCGCTGAAACAAGAATTGTGATAATCGACTGTGTTGACGACTGTTGGTCAAACAGAACAAGCAATATAAAGAAGAACTTTGGGTTCTGTGACGGACTTTTAACATATTGACCAAACAATTAATCAGTTATTTGAAAAAAAAAAAATCTACTGTTGGCTCGATAATGAAAATAATATAGTTGCATGACAACTCGTTGTCCTAGTTGCTGCTTGGAGGAACTTCCCGGAGTCTAAGACCGAGCTAAGCAGCAGACACCAGAGTGAATCAATATGAACATCGAACTCTCTGCCAGGAAGCAAATAAGGGATTTTCCCAAAATGACAAACATTTTCTTTGATCAGTTATCAACAGCCATGATTTTCCTGCCACTGACTAATCGATGAATCGATTTCACCTCTTCTGCTGGGATAAGCTTCAGAGTTAAATACAAATAAACACGAACTACCTCATTTCATGGTTCAGGACTGACTCTGATTCTAAAAGCCTTGAATCTGTTGTGTCAGTCAGTTGATCCACCGGGGGAACACGTGGAATCTATTCTGGAAGAACGTCTGTTTGGTGAAGAGATAATGAGCCTCCCATAAAGAAGCACTTTCCTCCCTTCAGGTTCACATGTGATGCGAAAGGAGAGATCGAGCAAATAGCTTTGTTTGTATTTGTATTTTATGTGACACCCACCAGGTTTTAAAATGGTCTGTAAAAACTGCGCCTGGTAAAGATTAATCAGCCCTCAGAGGAGCTGAGCTTCTAATCCTTCAAACTCAGACCTGAAAAGTGGGAGGTTTGTTCTCACAGAGACTCTCAGCTTAAAGGAAGAAGCCGGCATTTCAAAATACAGAGAAGTCAAACTTTTGTTGTTTAAAGAGAATAAAGAGGAAGAAGCAGGGAGGCAACATACAGAATATTTAAGCAGACATCACAGACCTGCCAGGCCCCGGCTCCTCTGGAGCTTCTCATGTATCACTGATCATTATTCTCAAAGATGCTTCAAACCATCTGGATGAAAAAATATTCTGACCAATGCACCATAAAAAAGATTTTCAACACCATATCTGCACGATGACAGAAACAGCTGTAAGCAGCTATGAGGACACTGAAGTGATGAATGTACAGTATTTCAACTGATCTCACTTCACCAGTAAAGACATTTGATATAATTACTGTTTTACTACATTGTCATTCATTATCTGTTTATGCAGCTGCTGAAATAAAGTTGTCTCATGTTCCAACAACTGTATTTGTCTGGAACAGTGATGAAATTTAAGAAATGGGGTAAAAATATTTTGTATTGTGCAGTGGGTGAACTTTTTTTGCATGAATGTAATGGTGATAAATGAGGCACAGACCGGTGTTCTAAACAGCACAGAACAGAATCATCACAGCAAAGATGGAGCGACTACAGTAAGAACATACAACACAGAAAGCGCAATGAGCACATGAGCATCGAACTTCCTGTCCACAGCTCGGCTCTGATGATAAAGGTCTTCACAGGTCCAACGATGTGGACATGATCCGACATCAGAACTACAGCGGAAAATCATTTCACTAAAATTAAATAAATAAATCCTAAAATCGACCCAAGAGACAACAAAACCCGATCGCAGTCAAACTGAGCAGAGAGCAACACATGACAGCAGCACGATGTGCCGACAAATCAATAAATAATCAATGTGAAGTCAAAGAAACTAATCGCAAAAATACGTTTTTATGCTTCAAAGAATAATTCAGACAAATAATGTACAAACACAAACTACATGATCAGAGCAGAGAAAAGGTCTGATATTAGACAGATCGTCTCAGACCGACGGACTCTGACTGTGGACCTGTGAAGACCTCAACCTGTGCTGCCTCATATACTCAACAGTAAAATCTCTTCCTGGGGTTTTTCCAGATGTAAAGCGGCTGCAGCTACACTGCAGGAAAAAAAAATCAGATGACATCATCCTCAACGGCCAAACTTCAAACTTCACTGTTTATTAAAATAACCTAAAATGAGTGTGTCTCCCTGGAAGGACGTTCATCTCCTCAGACACAGGTTTCAAAATAAAAGCTCATGTGCGAGTATCTATGGACTCAACATGTTGGTTCTGGGAATACTTAGTTCTTTGGATTTGGATTTTTAACAACTAGAAAACACTACATGGCCAAAAGTATGTGGACACCCGAACTTTACACACAGATGTGTTAACGTGTTGCTTTACTCTGTCCTGTGAAAACCACACATCTCCAAAGTCAAAGACGTGGGAGAATTTTATGAATCCATAATGGGACTCCTCTTTATGGAAGCAGCTTTGTGCACTTTCATGTTGAAATTATATATATCTTTCTGACTTTTCTCTCATCCTTCCACTTTTCTTATTAAATACTAGATAGTTTGACCATTTCAGGCATCTAAAGATTTGTCAAATTAAACAATTTGAGTGACAAAAGTCTTGAATCACAGTCATATTAAAGCTGTGATGAGGGGTCATATGTCGATATTGCATAATTTTAAGTGAACAGAAGCCAAAAAGGTTTGGAACCACCGAACCATGTCTCTGTATGCCGTCCATTAGGACAAAAACAAACAAAACCAAACAAGGAAAACTATTTTCTCACCAGTCCCTTGTTGTTGCAGTAAAAACTAAACCCGGTGAACTATTTATTTTTTTTATATAAAAAACTAATTCATGAGTCTGACAGCTGCTCTATGGGGTGAATGCGTGGAAAGTGGGGAGGTCAGTTGTCTGTTGCCGTCGCTAATCATTCATCTCTTCAGATCTGTCGGATCATCTCTCCTTCACGCTCGCTCATTCACTCAGACTGCAGAATCACAGTAACGTGGCGGCTCCCCGGCATGGAGATAAGGCAAAACAAGAAGCACGGAGACGTCACTGCTGTCCTCTCTCTGCTCTCACGGCTCAAACCTGCCGCAGTCCAAGTTTCCTCTGATGTCTCGCAGCTGCAGCCACGATCTGCACATCAGCTCCAGAGAAACAGACAGGCGGACGGACAGACAGCCGTCTAGGGCTGCTGGTACTTGGCAATTATGCTTAAACTAGAAAAAAGCAACTTTTTTGTTTTTTTTATAAAAATGCTCAAAAACTGGTATTACTGGACCGTCATCCTCAGCACCATTTGGATTTGTTAGAAAATTATAGGAAATTCTTTAAAAAGAACAAAGAGTTGGTTCTTGTTTCGTGTCGAGCCTTCAGCTCTCAGGTCCGTTTCAGTGAAACTCCACAAACTCCTCCAGAGTTTTGGGGATCTGGTTGCGGTAGGTGATCTGGTGCTGCCGGACGGCTCGCGCTGCCAGGCACTTGAGGCTCATCTTCATCTGCGTCTTCAGCAGGATCTCCGACACGCCGGTGGTGCTCTTGTCTAGCGGCGTCTTCTTCTGCTTGTTGGTCATGTCCGTGTGGGCGCCGGCCTCCACCAGGTTGATGATGATGGCGTGCAGCGTCAGGAAGTCGCTAATGGGCCGGTTGTACTGGACGATGACGTGCAGCGGGGTGTTGCCTTCGTGGTCGACAGCGTTGACCTGCGCCCCGCAGTCTAGCAGCAGCTTGGTGACCTGGGCGCTGGGGAAGCTGCAGACGTCGTTGGTGTGGAAGTCGTCGACCGGCGTGCTGGAGCTGATGGCCAGGTGGAGCAGAGAGGAGCCTTCACGCGACCGCGGGTCCAGCTGGATCAGGTTGTAGATGTGCTTGTTGATGCGTGCGCGTTCCTCGTCGCTGCAGGCGGTCTTGGTAGCGATGCAGACGAGGTACAGAAAGGTAAAAACATTAGACTCGTAATTATCCATGGCCTGGGGCAGCTCGGATTCAGTCGCCGTGTCCACTCGTGCCATGCTTCGCTGAATCTCCACTACGCTGCAGCGCAACACCTCCTCAACAGCCGAGGCCAACACCTGCTCCTTCAGGTGCACCATCTGGGAGAAGACCTGGGCGAAGCGCAGCAGGTCCTTGTGTGTGTTCCGGTTTCCTTTCTGCCGCAGACGAAGCGCATGAAGCCACAGTTTGATGCACTGATCAAACTCCATGTTATCAGCGTAGGCGGCACCGCGATAGATGATGGGGTGCGACACGTCAATATTGTCCGAGCCCAGGATGCGCTCCCGGATCATCAGCCCCTCCATGTGCAGAGCGTCCCGGTCCACCCGGATGGCCTCCAGTTCTTGGGGTGTGCGGCACTCACAACGCCCCCCGTAAGCCTCGATGGGCGGCAGCAGCTCCTTGGTGATGATGTTTTCTGGGTCGCGGTAACGCTCTGTCATGGCCATGTGCAGGTAGTGGTACGTCTTCTGGATGTCGTAGTTCTCCCGGTCGTTGGCGAACGAGGCGCCCAGCAGCTCCAGGGCCTCGATGCGGCTGTACGGGTCACAGTCGGCGTGTTCCAGCAGCAGCTCCACCACATCTGCTTTGCAGCTCTCTGCAGCAACCTTCAGCGGTGTCATGCCGTGCCCGTTCACCACCATGGCTGCCTGACAGCGCACCAGCTCTTTCACTATCTCCAGATGACCCGCCTCAGCTGCAAAGTGCAGGGCGATGGCCCCACAGTGGGCCTTGGCGTTGGGGTCCGCCCCCTGTTCCAGCAGGAACTTTACTACGTCTGTGTGGCCTTTATAGGCGGCGATCATCAGGCAGGTGTTGTTGTACTTGTTGGCGATGCTAATGTCGGCATTGTGTTCCACCAGGTAGCGGACGATGTCCAGGCGCCCGTCGAAACAGGCGGCCCTCAGGGGGGTGGAGTTGGTGATCGTGGTGTGGTTAACGTTGGCACAGTGACTCACCAGCAGGCGCACCACCTCAAAGTGCCCCGCTCCAGCTGCACACCACAGCGCCGTGGCCCCGTCGATGACGTAGCTGCAGGACAGACAGAGACAGACAGCAGGTCAGGACACGCTCAGCTGGGACCAGTTTCACTTTACACATTCAGGGTGTGGATCTCCGGACCAGAGGCTCTGAGCTCAGTGTGAAACCCAGATTGTCTTGGTCTTGACTTCCAGATGTGAACTACTCAAAGACAAAGTTTTTTCATCTCTAACGATGGATAAAAACATAGTACCAGTACAGTTTATCTGTCCTTAATATTACAGAGCTTCCTACAGGCTGAGGTGAACTCTGTGTTCACAAGCTGACCTCTGATCAGGAGGGATCAGGACACATTCCTGCATGTCCATGTGAACAACTGACACACAACAGACACAAACAAAGACAAAGAAATCTGTCTGTGGCGAAGAAGCCGTACTATTACTACATCAGTCAGAGCTGGACATTTCATTTAAAAACTGGGTCAAAGCATCTGCTGTGACATCACTAAGTGGGTGTGGCCAGCAAGACAAACCAGCTCCAAGTTTCAGGCCACAGACAGCAGAGCAACAGCAGGTTTCTGTGATGAGTCTCATTTAATGTTCTACTGTTTCCAATACTAGAGAAATGATAACCAAGTGTCAGTATCTACACTCCTCAATACTTTTTTCAACAGCTTACTTATATAGAAATAATATAATGTGATAAAAAAACAAACTATTTTTGCATTTGACAAAAGAAACCAAAGATTTCAAATCAAAACAAGATTTTTACTTCAATAAAATACTAAAATCGGCCAAATTGCGATTCTATCATTAACTGTCTGACCAAAAAATGAAACAAGATCATGAATCCGATCAGTCTTTCAGTATTAAGACACATTTCACACAGAAGTTTGTTTGTAATGGGGCTTCTTCTGCGGCGGCACATAGATCAATGAGTTATGTGTTTTACTGAGGGCTGTTTCTCATATTTAGTCTACTCACGTTGACATAAATGGGACGGACAAAAAACATTACAAACACAAACTGCTACCTGAAAAACGAACACGACATTGAACGAACGGCTCTCTGAAAACACCAGAACCTTCATGAAGGGAGGATTTACTTCTCAAATACGACTCTGCTCTTTAGTGTTTTACAACGAAAGTAAACTGAATATCTGTGGGTTCTGGACCGTTGTTCAGACCAAATAAGAAACGGGAAGATGTCTTTTGGGGCTTTACATAACTGTGACAGATAGTTTAAGATACTTCACAGACCAGATGAGTTAGTGGCAGCCTCAGTTTCACTGTTTAATCACATAAATCATCTGTGTCTGAACATTGTCGTCTACAGGTTGAATTGAGTTGAACTTCTTGAATGTTATTTTAACATAAATAAGATTCATTCTCCTCTCCTGTTCTGGACGGAGGCAGACCTGGATCAAAACCCGGATCAAAACCTGGATCAACAATGTCAAAACCATCTTCATGTCTTCACACCAGATGTAAGTGAGAAAAGACCCTTTTGGCTGAACTGAACCTTTGACCTGAACTCTGCCATCACAGCAGGGACACCGTGCCGGCTCTCACCCGTCGAACCGGACCGTGCCGGTCTGTTCCGTGTCCACCCTGTAGTGGTCCAGGAGCAGCCGGACCACTTTGTCGTGTCCGTTCCGGGCCGCGATGATCAGCGGGGTGGACCTCTGTCCGGCCAGCTGGGTCACGTAGCCCAGCAGGTAGCGGGTCTCGGCCTCGGAGTGGTTGAGCAGCAGGGCGGCCAGGGTCAGGACTCGGCCCTCGCTGGCCGCCTTGTACACGTATCCGGCCAGAGACTCCATCTGAGCCCGGCAGGCAGCTACCGCCTCCGCCCTCCTCCCAGCCCACAGAGTCCGGTCCTCCGCGACCAGCCGCCGCCCATTAAAGAGTCGCAGCCGGCTCCGGGTCACACATGAGGAGTGAAGCTGCTCCGTCGTGGCCGCAGGAGGAACCGTGTCGGTGTTCGTGAGTCCGGACGCCGAGAAGAGGCGTCAGCTGAGCGAGCTAGCCGGTTAGCCGCTGAGCTAACGTTAGCTAGCAGGTAAACAAAGCGACTCCTTCGGCTCCAGCTTTGATTTAATTAAACTTCTAACTTGTTATTCACCGTAAAAAATAATCTGTCTAAAAGTTTTAAAAGGGTCTTAAAAAATTCAAAAACAAACACGAGCACTCTGCGCTAGTTTGTCCGAATCATTAGTCGGAAGTTGCTGTTCAACGAGAAAATACGTCCGACCAGAACTTTGTCTCGCTGTTAAAGGTTCCGCCCCTCTCACTTCCTCTTTTTTTCCCAACAACTTTATTTCGCCGGGTCAGTGAAGACAAAACGCAGAGAGGAAAACCCCGAGTCCAATAACAAACAAACAAACAAACAAACAAACAAATTAATAAAAGGAGCTGGACGCTGTGTAAAATATAAAGATAATAGAATGTGATAATTCTTCTTTTTGACAGATACTCAATTGAAAACAGTACAAAGAAAATATCTATGTAGTATATTAAACATTTAAATGGAAAAAACAACAACTTTTGATCTTTATTATATCAAATGCTCAGAAATGGATTTGGAGTTCATGAAAAGTGTGAAATCATGTCATCCACATTTTGTGGTTGTCAGGAAGGTTCCAGGCTCCTGTGAACAGAAACACTTCAGACCAAACTTCTGACCTTGTGACCAAAGAAGAGGAACGTTCACATGGAGGAAAATAAGACAACATGGTTGATGGAGTCACCTGAGTAAAAGCTCTGACGACTTCTTCCACTACTGGGTTTGATCAAACCTGAATCAAAAAATAACACAAACCTGCTCATGAAATGTAAATTCCTTACTGAATCCAGACTGTGTTTGTGTTCTGGGAGATGAGCACCCAGGATCACGATGGTCATCCTGGCTGAACCTCAGTTTATACTTCATATTACTACATCAGGTCGTATAGAATGAACTGAGCTGGGATCAGTCAGATGTTGCAGACTGCGTCTCGTCTCTTCATTCTGCTCTCGTTGACCCAGTTTTTCTTTCAGTCACATTTAAACATGTTGCACAGGTTTTCATGATCTTCACAGTGAATCCCGGCTGGAGCATAAGCTTCTGCCTGTGTCCATCTGAAACCAGATTAATGCTGTCTAATAAAAATTGGTCGGAGGTTTATACAGATTACAGGCTTATCTGCTGGCAGATCAACCTGCAGTTTCACTCCTGCACTGAGGTGCTGCAGTTTTATTCTTTCAGTCCAACAGCAACAGTGAGGAAGCTTCTTGTTTTCAGCTTCAGAGGAAGGAAAAGTCAAGAAAACATCCCAAGGAGGATTTATTTGTGAAAGCTAATCAAGATAAATGATGGAAGAGTTTTGGAGTCGACAGCGTCAGGTTTTTCAGGACAGTCGCATTAATTGGCTCCAGTTGACACTTTGACAGACAGTTTGGTATCAGACCTGATATTATAGCTGTTTAAACAGTCTGTTAGTGTCACAGACAGAATCTTACAGACAGAAGTGGAAAAGAGATGCAGCCATTCGGCCGGAAGAGGCAGAACTCAGCTCTGCATGCAGCAGCTTTCATGTGCAGGTTGGTGAAATGAATTTCTCATCTTTAGTTCCACCCTTAATCAAATATTCCAGTTGACTTAAATTAATCACACAACTCGAAACTGAAAACTCAAATGAAAAACAAAAGTGTCCATTTATTCACTTTATTCAGGTGAGAAAATCTCTGCAGTGGATGTGTCACAGGTCAGAGGCTGGAAACTGGTTGAATTGGTTGGACTTCAGTCATTCGTGTGTGTGACGGGACGCGACCGTACGATGAGGACCGGCAGCTCTCGGGAAAAAATATTAAAGATGAGAAAAGAAGTTAGAATCTTTTGAGAAAAAAAAAGTTCTTCCACCTCAGGTAGTCAAAGTATCCTGATGTCTGAGAGGTAAAAGCTGCTGAGGATCAAACCAGAAACAGACATACTGACTAAATGCTAATGTCCATGAAGCTGTGAGTTAACGTCACTCGTCTGTTCGATCTGAGGAGGATGAGGAGGCTGAGACCTTCATCACACTCACACAGGAAACGAACAGAAACATTTCCATCATGTTTCCATCATTTGACCTTTGACTCTTTTAAAGACCGGAGTCATTAACACGCTCTTCTCAGGTCTTTCATTCATTTAAAAGCACAGCTCCTCACTTCACTGGCTTCCTGTTTCATCAGGTCAGATGACAAACTGCTGCTTATTACCCAGAAAACTCACAGTCTCATTGTTGCAAAGATTTAAAAGCAGCCCTTTGTCTGCAGATCATTTTCTCCCTGAGCTTTAAATCCACACTGAAAAGAAATTTTGTGAAATCACACTTGTTGTTTGAACATATGTTTTAGTTCCTCAAACCTTTTACTGTTATTAACTTCTCTTTCTATAGTTTTCTTCTTTCCTTTTCATAAAATGCACCGAGACACTGTGATAACACACGATAATAAAAAGAAAACAGTTAAATTACTTCCAACTGTTTTGAGAACATAAAGTCTACGAAGTGTTTAAAAGAGTTTTTCTAACTCTTTGCTGAAAATCCAGCAACATGTTTTACAATTAAACTAATAATTAACTTGAAGTTCTGATTCTAGAGTAAAAAAAGTTTTGACATTATTTTCACATTAATCTCATGTTCTTGAGTTTATAATACTGCGTCCTGTGACTGAAGTCGTCCCACTGAGCGTTGGGCTTATCGGACCAGCTGTGTTTCTGTCGCTGCTCCTCTCTGACCAACCTCATTACGTAACGAACGCTGACAGCGGCAGGACATTCGTCCGTCCTCTGCTGCCTGTGTGACAGATGAACAGATTAGAGCTGGAGGATCCACCGTCACAGGGTTTGAGGTTTTTGGAAGGAGAGCAGATGTGAGTTCAGGACGCTTCACGTCCTCTGTCGGCCTGTGCGTCCACACAGGACTGTCACTGAAAATATCTCAACTACCATTGGATGGTTCAGACAGTCAGGATCCTCTCAGGATGAATCCTACTGAGTTTGGTGACCATCAAACTGTTGTTGGGACATTTCACTGAAAACACAAACGTGAACCTCATGATGGCACTGAAGAAAAAGTCCGAGGATCACTAAAGCCTCTAGGATTCATCCTCTGGGGAACATGATCAGCCTGACATCACCAAAGAGCCACAGAGCAGAAAACATTATCTGACTCTTTGTCCTTAAAGCAGAATTCAACATGAGCTGTCGAAGCGCCGGGAGTTTCACATTTCACTGGCTGCATCATATCCAGTCTATTATTTGGTTCCTAATCTGAGTTGGTTTGAAGCTTTAACAAATGTTTTTGAATCGTGTTTCTTCCTTCGTATTTCAGCTACGTTTTGGTTTCTGTTCTGAGCCGCTGGTCTCAGACAAATCCCATCATGCATCACAGGATTTAAGCTCTCCTTCAGTGCAACATTGTGTCCAGAGGAGTCCCGCTTACATAATTAGCTGCTGCTTCAGTAAATCCGATGCCAGTTCAGTTGAATAACGAGCTTTGTGTGCGTGAATTCATCTGTCTGCTGTTACGTGTTTGTGTGTTCTGCAGCCGGTCGGCCGGTTCTGCCGAGACGGAGGCGGTTCTGTCGAAGCCTCGGTTCCACCTGCACCTCTGGCTCGGCTTCACCGTCCACAGCTGGATCCTGGACGTGGGGCGGCCTCTGTGCATGGTAACAGGACGATAACTCCCTCTTTTATTAATGAACTAAACTCTATTTGCCGACACTTTGCTGAAAGTCTGTTGGACGATAAAAACTGGTCTTGATTGGTGAAATGTTACGGTTGTGTTCAAGGTGTCAAATGAAATAGTCGTGTGGAATGAGAAGGCTGGTGTTTATTAAAACTAGATTCTACTGTTAATTGCTGTTTGCAGCTCGTCCTCCCAGCAGGCCTGTTTCCTCTGAACCGTCCTGGTGCTGCAGATTTCCTCCACCTGCTGTACAACATCAGTTCACCGCTCGTCCTGCTCAGAGTAACTGAGACACACGAAGAACAAATACACACAAATACATCTTTGTGTCCTCGTTCACGTCACAGACGTCTGTTCTTGCAGATGCTTGAACGCAGCCCCAGGACGTTGCCCCGCCTCGCCGTCCACCTCGGCATCATCGCCATCGTCATGGGAACCAGCCTCCACCTGGTGGCCGACTCCATCGCCCGAAGGCTCCTGCCGATTGGCTACCAGCTGCACCTGTCGGTCAGAGAGAATCCAGTCATGAAGAACCTCAAACCCTCGTCCCTGGTAGGTGCAGCGCTTGAACCTGTGACCACGCCAGCACTGATGCACTGAAGTGAGCCGCTACGTCGCAGAGTGTGGAAAAAACTGGTTGTCACCACTAGTTGGCAGCAGAGGCAGAATATTAAACTGGGTTATGTTACATCAAGGTTTTTTACTTTAATTATGACTTCTGAGTATCGACTTATGGGTTTAGTCAATTATCAAACATAATGACCAAACATTTGGCTTTTCTGGAAACTAAAGTAAGAGCAATACAAAAGCATAAAGACCAAACAAACAGAGAAATTAAAGCAACATGGTAGACAAGAATATTATTTATATATTAATATATAAAATGGATAATAAAAGTATACAGCATCTGAATAAATGTCTAACGTCATTCTAATGTGATACGGGATTTTATTCCCAATGTTATTACTGTTAAAGTCAGATTTGTCTTTATTTAGACGACAGCTCTGCTGAACCTTTCAGTGTCTTTAAAGTCTGTAAGAGCCATGAACGTTGTTTTGTTTGCAGATCGATGCCTTCGAGCTTCTGTTTTACTACGACGACACTCTTGGTCATCTGATGTGGTAAGAAGACCATAAACTACTATGAATGTTCAGAACAGTTGAATCCACCTAAAGAGAAGAAGATTCTCCTGTCAGTAAAGATTGAAGGATAAGTTTCCAACAACATGACTTCCTGTCTGTGGCTCTCAACTTGGTTCCTAATGAAGACATAAATCTTTAAAAACACCTCACAAATGAACACGATAAAACAGCTGCTCACTGTTTTGATTAAAGAAACAGGAGTAAAACAGTGCTTAACATGTCTGACTTTCTGTAGCTTACATCATGTACTAGTCCAGCTGCTCCCCGTCTTGTATGTGTCGGACATAGGGGACGAGTGTCTGGTGGTAGGACACAGAGGGAGACAGCAGGAGAAGGCTCAGAAAGACTTGAAATAACTTGAAAGAGTGTCGCAAAGGCTGATTTCCAGAGGAGACGACCAGGGCAGATGCGGGAGAGTGGCAGGGTTTGTGATTGGATCAAATTCAGGCTGTCAGCGAGTCCCAGTTCGATGATCTGTAGCACCACATGCACATGTGTTGGGACCAGGCTGATTTCAAACAGACACAGGAGACTGCAGTCTTGTCAAAAGGTCGAAGCTCAAAGATCAGGGTCAAAGTCTCAGAGAGGTGAAGAGAGAGGGATGGAGGTGAAGCCAGGGCGAATTCCCTGAACTGAAAGTATCTGAGGCGTCGGGATGCCGAGCTGGTCGACAAGTGGCTCAGATGAAGTAAAACTAGAATCTACATCGAGATCTGTAAAACATCCAGCTGGCCGAACCAAAAACTTCACTGTAATATCTCTTTCTGCATCTTCTGCTGGTTCTTGTTGTTCCAAATAAACTGGGAGAAAATGCTGTCAAGTTTGAGAAAGAAAGATAAATTCAAATTTATTCTACAAGAATAGACAAGAACCCAGACTGAGAAAGTCCGAAGTGTTTGTCTTTTTCCAGATGTCAGCTGTGATTGTTCTTTCTCCTCCAGGTATGTTCCTCTCTTCCTCGTCCTCTTCCTCTTCTTCAGTGGTTGTTTCAGTCACAGGAAACAGGAGAAGATGCCGCCGGCAGCGTGGGTGCTACTAGTCCCCAACGCCGCCTACTACTGGTCAGACTGCTGTACTGCAGGATCACACAGAGGGTCTGAGTGTCTGAGCGTCACAGGTTCAATCCTTGGTTATTGTTTATTGAGATCCATATTCAAATTCATATAATCAACAATGTTGGCACTTCACACAGAAAACAATAAGGTCATAAAGCTAAAACGATCAAACCACACATCTAGAACAATTTGAATCGACCGACAGTAAAATAAAACAACAGTAATAACCTCAGTTTGTCTGTATTTCAAAAATCTAAACTCAAAGGAAGCCTGTTTTCATTTTTTGCAGGCTTCTCTTCAAGAACCTCTTTCACTCATTCTTCAAACTTTTTCTTCTAAAAGTCGATCTAAGTCAGTCAAAGTGGGAGAAAGGTGCAGATCAGTGGCCTCATGGCGACTCTACCAGAGGAAAATGTCAACTGTTGGCAGCTTTGAGTGAAGTGTGTGAGGAGGAAACCGGACGGCTCGTCTCTTGACTTCAGTACATTTAGACGTTAGATTCCTCCCTCATCGCTGTAAACACCATCTGTAGAGCTCAAGAACAAACCAGGACGTCAGAGACGCTGTTCAGATCCTGTTAGAAAACCACACGGAGGCTAATGACCACGAAGCGTGTTCTTTTTAATTATTAGGTAGAATCATAGGTTCCGAGGTTCTGTTTTTAAATATGTTCTCTCTCGGTCTCCTGCTGAAACCCTCCCGCTGTCAGGATGCATTTGGACCACAAAGTTATGGACCTGACCAATCAGAATCCACTTTAATGTCCACGTCAGTTCCACATTGTGCACAGTGTCACAGCGTGTACTGTTTCCGCCACAGACTGAGTCTGTGAAGACACTGCTAATACACTTTACAGAGTGAAGGAATTTTTTTTAAAAATAAGTCGAGTGTGTTTCAATGTTTATAATGAGTTTCCTTTTCCAGTGTGACAGACAACGATACACCAGCACCTGAGGCTGTGTGTGTGTGTGTGTGTGCCTCCAGGTGTTAGTAATAATTGATTAGGTCGTTCTCAGGTGTTGCTGACTAATTACTTTACTCAGTGAGGACGACGCTGAAGGATGAAAACAGGACTCAAGAGCCACGACAGCGTTTTGAGTGTTTTCGTTCTTTAATTACAATAATTCATCACATTACTGCTGATTATAGTTGACAAAATAAACCATCACCATTAAGACTTTTTTTAGTATTTTAGTATTTCATTAGTATGTAAACATCCAAATGTTACCAGAATTTGGTGCCTTTAGTTACAACATGCATTAATGAACCATTATGCTGTTAAACATGTTTGAGCTGCAGAGTTATCGTCACGACAACATCGACCAAGTTCAGTGGTTAAAACGGGCAACACCTTCTGTCAGACACAAGTTCTGCAACAACACAACTGTCGTTCAAACTCTACGTTTATCGAACGCGGTGGGATTGAACCTGTGACTCTGTGCTCGCAGTGAACAGACCCACCGACCCGCCCTGCTTCTCCTGTCAGGTACCTGATCGCTGAGGGACAGACCTTCATCCTCTTCATCTTCACCTTCTTCGCCATGACCGCCACAGTGATGCACCAGAGGAGGCGGGGCCTGGTTCCCGACGGCAACGGCCTCTTCATGCTCTACAGGTACGTACGAACACTGGCCGCTGCACAGTGACGACTTTGTTCATCGGCAGCTCTAAAAGGCGATGAAAGCTAAACTTGGACTACATTACCCAGAAATCCTGTGAGGTGACTTGTCAGGATGGAGGTGGTGAAGTCCAGCTTTGGTACTTTAAATTTCAGATCTGTTGCTTCGTGTGTGGAAAGAATTCTCCATCAACAGGTGAACAGATGACGGAAACACAACAATGAGAGAAACAAACCTGTGACTTCAGATTCTTTACTCAGATGTGAAAATGTGTTTTCTAGTTAAAGCTCTGGTTCGTAGTTTCTCTGCAGCTCTGTTCCTGGTGGCGCTCTGGGTGTCCTGTCTGTGGAACGACGGCGTCCTGAGGAAGAAACACCCCGGCCTGATCTACGTCCCTCAGCCTCGCGCCGTCTACACGCTGCACCTGCGGCAGAACGTCGCCACGTAACTGAGCCGCTCCTTCGAAAACTCTGTCACTTTAATCTGAACAAACGTCGGTGGAATCGAACAGACTGAAAAAAAATAAACCAATATATTAACTTACTCACAATGAGCCTTCCCTTCTTCTTCTTCTTATTGTCATTCTATTATAATACATGCACAGAAACACAGACATGAAATCTCCCCCTGAAGCCGATGCACAAACACTGTTCATGAATGTTTCTGGGTTTAATCCACCATCAGCTGTCCAACAGGAAACACGCAGCAGTGTTATTCTACCTCGCGGCCACCAGGGCTGAATAAAGCTGAACTAATGAAAACGACCTGAGCCTCCACTCGGCTTCCTGGCCGTGTTCCACCTCACTTCTGTTTGATATTTGTGTTTCCTCTGTTCGCCTGTCGACCTCTTCGTGGTGAACGAAGTCTCTTTGTTCGAGGAGGCGCTGAGTCGCTCTCGTTCTGGAAGGAGAAACATATGGCACATTAAGGTTTATCCAATTTAACCGTGCAGAGTCTGTACTTCATCGTACTCAATGCACATCACGGAGGCAGATTTCTACACCCACAGGAACAGGCAATGGACCAGGAGCTGGTCTCTGCTGGTCTCTGCCGGTCTCTGCCTTTCTCTGCCGGTCTCTGCCTTTCTCTGCTGGTCTCTGCCGGTCTCTGCCGGTCTCTGCCTTTCTCTGCTGGTCTCTGCCTTTCTCTGCTGGTCTCTGCCGGTCTCTGCCGGTCTCTGCCTTTCTCTGCTGGTCTCTGCCGGTCTCTGCCGGTCTCTGCCTTTCTCTGCTGGTCTCTGCCGGTCTCTGCTGGTCTCTGCCGGTCTCTGCCGGTCTCTGCCTTTCTCTGCTGGTCTCTGCCGGTCTCGCTCGTCCACGCAGCTCAAAACATCCGGTTTTATTCGTGGCCGTTCCAGCAACACAGAATAAACACATTTCTGTGGGTTTTCTCATTTGGCAGCTTGTGAGTTTCTGTCTTGAACATGTTATGGTAATGAATCCAACAAGTTTACGTCTCTTCTCTGGGGACTGCATTCTGGGAAATGCAGGAGTTGTTGTGGAAGAATCAGTCTCCAAGTCAGGTTTAAAGGAGAAATCCATTGATTTAACATTTAACACTGTTAAACACAGTCAGACTCAGGACGGACAGGTTTTAACCGTTAGAATTGAAGCAGCAGAACCAGAAATATCCTCTTTTTTATTCCACACCTCAACGTCAAAATCTGGTGTCTGCTTTACCCACAAGGCAACTCAGCCGTCTGCAGGTGGGTGGGAGATTCAGGTGTGTTATTCAGGCAGTGGCCTCCAGAGGTCAGAGGTCAGCTCACTTCTTTCTAACGTCACACCAACAGATTGGTTTCAGTTTCTAACTTGTCTTCAGCTCACGCTGACTCAAGAGACATCACTCGGGGACATTGATCAGACTCCACACAGCGCCCCCTGGAGACAGTAAAGGCTTTAGGCTGCTTGTTTCATATATGGACTAAAAACACTGGAAACACACGGAGGTGGAAAATCTGTGAATGCATGAAAAACAGCACCTGGTCTGAGTCCACCATGACCCACTGAGCCGTCCCTGCAGAGCGAGGATGAGCCCGGCCCCTCGGTGGCTTCCCTCCACATGGAGCCAGGATCCTCCATCCACTTCCATCACGTTCCTCATCTTACACCAGCCTGGATCAGTTTCCCGAGCTGACGAGCTGAGTTCAGAGCTGCCACCTGCTCACACAGACACAATGGTGAGATAAAGACAGAATCCTGTTTGAAGCCATCATCCAGATTTTCACCGGCAACCTACTTTCTGCTTTTCACTTGTGCTGTTTTCCTCCTTTATTCCAGGCCAAGTTCCTGACGCAGGATCAGATTAATGGTAAGATGCCGATGAGTCGAGACACGAGATGCATTCACATCACTGATACTTTTAGTCTAACGGGATTTTTGGCAACACAGGAAACAAATTTGAAGATTTTTAAGAGATGACAAACACCGTTTGGGATTTTTCTGTGTGAATGCATCAGTACAAAGCTGCACTTGTTCCTGTTCAAGCAGATTCACACGTCATCTGTTGGCCGACTTCCTCGACCTGCTAATGAGATTAAACACAAAGGTTCTTGATCTGAACACAGTTTTTATCCTAATGAGGAGACACTAAACTCATATTACCGCCTCTGCCTGACAGAGGAGTTATTGTCAGTTTCCTGGTTCTGTTTCTGTGATAGTTCAACAGCTAAAATGAATGAATGAATATTTTCATCGCTGGTTCATCTGATGATTATTTTGTAGATTGTTGATCTGTTAAATACCAGAAAACAGGGAAAAATATATAATTTCCCCAAGTTCAACTGTGTGTGTGTGTGTGTGTGTGTGTGTGTGTGTGTGCATGTGTGTGTGTGTGTGTGTGTGTGTGTGTGTGTATGTGTGCAGAGTTTAAGGAGTGTTTCTCTCTGTACGACCGTCAGCGTAAAGGGAAGATCGAAGCTCAGGAGCTGATCACAGTGATGCGATGTCTCGGCTCGAACCCCACCCCCTCCGAGGTCCAACGACACCTGCTGAGCCACAACATAGGTACCTGTCTCACCTGTCAGCCACGAGACAGGCGAGGGTGGAAACCAGATACATCAGTCCAAACAGGCAAACAAAGCCAACACCGAGCAAAGCAACAATATGATCTCATTGCTTTAATGTTTGTGTGTGTGCATCTTTGTCTGATTCCTATTTAAGTAAGTGTGAAGGGAAAGTGTGTGTGTTCCAGTCGTAATGAAGAGCTCACAGTTTCCAGCCACAGTTTATCCAACATGTTTCAACTGTCGCCAGCTAATTCAACATCTCTGCTCTTTGCATTCGCTTTTACTGCTTCACTGTTTGAACAACTTGTTTCATATTCCCTGTGTGATATTACTCTTCCCTTCACTGAATCTTCTAACTTTTCCTCATTTTATCCTGCACGGATCAATAAAGTTTTATCTTATCGACTCATCTGGTGACGATGGCGAGATGACTGTAAAAGTCCGGTTAAAGCAGGTCTCTTCCTCAGACTGGGCCGGAGAGCTGGACTTCTCCACCCTCCTGAGCATCATGCACCGGCAGCTCCAGCAGGAGGCGCCGGAGGAGGAGATCCTGGAGGCCATGAGGATGGCTGACAAGGAGCAGAAAGGCTTCATCCTGGCCTCCGAGCTGAGAGCCAAGCTCACCGGGCTGGGAGAGAAACTGACCGACGGAGAGGGTGAGCAGCATTTACGCGCACCGACGGCTTCCCATTTTCATCTCTGCCGTTTCAGTCCTCCGGGTTTGAATCCCCCCGTGTTCGTTTGGCTCTTTGCTTTGAACCAAATGTTTTATCTTTCTTCTATTATTCTGCTCCATTTTAATCCTGTCGCCCCTTTGACATCCACAACACTGAAGAGAAGCCGAGTCCATTTCATTTCTGCTGATAATTTGAAAAGAAAAGAAATAAGGAAAACAGTCACATTTAGTGAGATTATGTTAATTTTACTTTGAGTTTAGTCAAATGTGAGTCAGACAGTTGTGTTGTGATGTTTCAAGACATTAATGTCTGTGTGTAGAAAGAATGAAGCAGATTGTTGCACAAAAACAAACTTCAGACTTGTTGACTCACACAGGTGTTTTCACTTAATCAGGCTCATTACACCTGTGCTCAGGTGGAAATCCATATCAGTGATAACGTCCTCACCGCTTCCAGTTGCATTTATAAATCCACATTTACTTCAAACAGCAGGGACACATCACATTACAGGACGGGTCGGAGGAGATGAGAGTGATTCACATGTTTACGACTCCAGACCGTCGTATGACTTCATGAACCACGTGTCGTCCGTGTTTGTTTGGTTTCAGCTCAGTTTCAGTTGGAAAATCATTTAATTCTGAATCATGACTGGATGAAGCCTGACAGTGAATTAAATGCATGTAAAGGTCCCACAGTGACATTCGAGTGTAGAAACAATTTCATGGAACAAACACTGATTGACAGCCGTGTCCTCTGTTCTCAGTGGACGAGCTGCTGAAGGAGGCGGGAGTTGGAGCTGATGGGCGGGTCCACTGCGAGCACTTTGCTAAAGCGGTGACACGCTCCTCTGCAAAACGCTGACGTCACCAACAACAACATCATCACTTTAGTTTTTACCACATGAACTGACAGAAGTCCATCAGCGCAGGTTTGTAGTGTTTGATAATGTTTGTACGTCAAAAACAGGAGAGCCATGATGTCATTTCCTGTCTCGCATCGGTTCCACCAACTTCTGTAACTCTATGAAATCTGAAGAAATAAAGTCTGTTTTTGTGTTTATCTGCTCAAATCTGCTCAAATAAATGATTTAGTGAGATAAAACCAGGACAGGAGCGTCCCCCGTGTGTCGGCTGGTCCTGGATCAGTCTTTGGTCTGGAAACAGATCGATCGATTATCCTCAAACTCAGAGCTTTTTGTCCTTTAAAAGCTGAACATATTGTTTGAATAAACCAACAAAGCATAAATCAAACCTGTGTCTTTTCCAAATATGTCTTTGCATAGAGTTTTTGCCTGGAACCTGTTCGTTTTAGCGTCAGTCTGCCAACAAGTACATCACAGGGTTCTGCTTTTAAAAGCAGTCGACCCAAGACTTTTATACAAACTCACAAACTCACTGAGCGGCCGATAAAATCCCGTTTCAAAGTTCACATTTCAACCAACAAAATCAGAGGTGGAGGTGAAAAGCCTGTTTTTGTTCTGTCTGACTGAAATCAAGGACACGTGGTTTAAAAAGTGTGTGTGAGAACAGAAAGCAGCAGGAGGTCGGCGATTTGAAGCTTCGAACTGAAGCGTTAGTCATTTTTATAGCAGAGAATTATTTCACCATCTTCGGCCTTTTGGTGCAAAGTTTCAGAACCTGACATGTGGCAGACATCTTTTCTTTCTGCGTGATGACATGAGCAAACACAGCCTGGAACATCTCACTTCACTGTAAACCGTCCTGTCACCTCCTGCTGGAGGAACTTCATGTGCGGAAAATCCATCAGTCTGGTTTGGACTCGGCTGAAGTGATGACAAAAATCGATGGAAACTTCCTCGAGTGATTCACAGTGATGGTTTTATTGAAACCTCGGGGACGACGTGGATTCACAACCACGTGTCTCTGATGTTTCTGTTCTGATCCTCTGAGCCGCTCTGAACCTGTTTGTCGGAGACGTTGGGATGATGAAACCTTCAGGAGGCGTCAAACTGTGACGAGTGAATTAAAGTGTTGTTAATACAACAACAATTAGTCGTTTTCATCGTTCTGGTCATCATTTATGATTTTATGATGAAATTTTACTCAAAGTAAGATGGAAACACAAGAAGCACAGATGGTTTGTGAATAAGACAGTTTATCTCGACTTTATTTGAAGCTCAAACTGAATCTTTCAAAAGCTTGTGAAACAGTTAGTTGAGGTATTTTCTCAACTACTTTTGCCTTGCTTCTCATTAAGTTTTGGTTTCCTTCCCCTGATTCATAGGAAGAGTCAGTGTGTCGTGTGTGTGACCGAACAGCTGAGCAGCCGTGAAGTTTGTTCTCTGCTGAGGATCAGGCTCAGACTCTGAGGATCCGCTGACGCTCGCCTGCTGACTTTTACTCTCATTAATCCTGTTCATCGACTGAACGTCACCCAGAGACAGTTTTCATCTGAACAACACGTTTGACTTTAAAGTCCAACGGGTCTGATGTGACACCGGAGGGCGCTCATTACAAGACCAGAATGAAAGCAATAATTCTAGGACCTTTTTAATGAGTCACTAATCATCAACAGCTGATGCCACAAATTTTCATCAGTAGCCTCAGAGAGTTTTTCCATTTCTTGAACACGTATCAGAGGCTGGAATTGATGTTCTTTGTGGAAATCACCCTTCGATTAATGGACAAACCACCTGAGCTACAGACGCACATTTGGTCTTGAATCCAAGTATTGGACAAATGAAAATATCAACCTCACGATGGCGCGAGAAGAAACGTCAGAGGATCGCCAAAGTCATTAGGATTCATCCTGAGGGAACATCGACGTCTGAACCACAATCCGTCTGATAGTTGCTGAGACGTCATCAGTCTGGACCAAAGTGGTGGACAGACGGACGCGGACGTCCACAGGGACGCAGCTAGCACGTGTTAGATAACAAAGACTTCGAGTGGGCCCCGTTTTCTTCGACTGTGCTCGACCACAAGGACGTTTACACCCTGCTGGTGGTTTCACACTATTACAGTTATATATAGTTGGTGGCAATAATCCTCCGACAAAGGCAGAGAAGAAGAAGAAGACACGGATCTAAACTCTGAAGCTTTCGGGAGTGTGAACAGAAACAGTAAAACCTCAGAGACAGAGGAGCTTTAGTTTGACGACCTGTTGAGTTTTACAGGCCACAAAAACCGGTGGGGCCTGTTTTTTAAGATAAAGTCCAACGATGACCTCGAGTCGACCTCAGACACAGAAAGCTCACAGTTTTACACACATCTGAGCGTGAGTGACGTCGAAGCCGACGCTCCTCAGGCTGCTGGGAAGCTCCACCTGCCTCGTTAAACCCACCACATGCGTGTGATAACGACCGGCCGGATTTTCACAGATCACTCGTTTCCTCGTTTCTGGGTCGTTTGCAGCTTTATGTGATGAAAGATTGACGGAGTCGCCTCTGCAGACTCGTAACGGAGGAGCAAAGTCCAGCTCGGAGTTTATGGGCTGGACTGTCTTCACGTAACGTGCAGCTCTGTTTCTGTCATCGTGTGAAGCTCTTTGCAGCTTTGACATTTGATAAACGTCTACATAAACATCACAGATGTTCCTTCTGGCCTTTTCAGCTGGAGTCCAAATCTTTCCACTTCTTTAATCTGATTAAGGTTAAATTATAGCAGCAGAAGAAAATCAGAAATCTACTGGTGAGTTTCAGCCTCCAGTCAAATAATCACATCAGTTATTTTATTGTTTCCACAAAGAGAAGTGGGGACACGATTCCCTGCAGCCTGCGACCACGTCTTTCTACCATTCAGCCTCATTTCAGGGGAAACTTCAGCTTATTTGTGCAATTTTTTACATGAAGACAGAAAAACCACGTCTGCCTATAAAGTAAAACTAAAACTAATTATTTTAAAAACGTTTTGCACCATAAAATGAACCAAACCTGAACTGAAACTGAAAACAATGCGGCAGAATTTCATTTCACATAAACCTACAAACCTGTAGCAACTAAAAAGAATGCATCATAGAAAAACCAGTTTCTATTAGAACAAATTTCTGTGAGAACATCGAACAGTTTATTTTGTTTTAGATATATTAAAGCCCATGACATGAAAAATGTGATGCAAAGTTATCTGATTTCATTAAAAGAGTGTTTGGCCTCGGGTCTGTTGATCAGCAGCTGTGAACAGAAGCCACCAGACGACAGATGAGGAGAAACTCACTCTGCCTGCAAACGTTTCTTCATCACTTGTCTGAACAAACGTCAGTGAAATCACGTCTGAGCAGAGTCCAAAACTTTGCACGACCTCAACAGAAAACAACAGCATTTCTCTAGTGATTACATAAAATACATTTGTAGTAATGAAAAATAACTTTCCACAGTGGATTTACAGAAAACAACACATTTCTAATAGAACATACAGGAACCTGATGTTTGTTTCAGAGCTGAAATCATAATTTGATAGAAAATTAATCAGCATTTTTTTAAAGATTAATCATTAAATAAAGTTAGTTTCAATCAAAAACATCAAACACTCACTGATTCCAGCTTCTTCAATGTGAGGATTTGCTGCTTTTCTTCATCTCATTTGACACAAAGCTGAATCTTTGGTGTTTGACTGAAACAATTTGAAGGCTTCAGCTTCTGTTTGATCATGTTTTACATCGTAGGAACCAAATGATGAAGTGAGAAAATAAACAGCCTGAGTTTTACTTATATTAGGACAATGTGCTCCATGATGTTTTCCAATCATTGCCATTTAGTTAAACGTAGATTTGTTTCATTAATATTAATATTGATAACCCTGGGCTCTGATTGGTTGACAGCTGACAGCAGCTCTCTGCTGATTGGATGGTTGGATGCTGGAGCTCAGCTGTGACGTTGCTGTGCGGCAAAAAGAAGATGTTCAATGAAAATCTGCCCTTTAAAGTGTTTAAATAACAGCTTTGTTTAAAGGAACAGTTCAAACACAGACAGTCTGTAAAGTCTGAGAGCATCACAGCTGATCTGTTACCATGGATACACAAACCCACTTCAGTTAATATCAACACAAATCCATCAGTTTACTCTTCAAACACTCACTTTAAAGTCGCCTTGGCACTTTTTATACATTCACTTATTTTTTACACATCAGCCACAAGAAACGTCAGTGATAATCCACAGACAGACAGACAGACAGACGGACAGGCAGACAGGTAGACAGACAGACAGACAGAGACAAGACAGACAGACAGACAGAGACAAGAAAGACAGACAGAGACAAGACAGACAGACAGAGACAAGACAGACAGACAGAGACGAGAAAGACAGACAGAGACAAGACAGACAGACAGAGACAAGAAAGACAGACAGAGACAAGACAGACAGAGACAAGAAAGACAGACAGAGACAAGACAGACAGACAGACACTCAGACAGACAGACAGACAGACAGGCAGGCACACAGACAGACAGACAGAGACAGACAGACTGACAGACAGACTGGCAGGCAGACAGACAGACAGACAGACAGACAGTCAGAGACAAGACAGTCAGACAGACAGACAGACAGGCAGACAGACAGACAGACAGAGAGACAGACAGACAGACAGACAGACAGACAGAGACAGACAGACAGTCAGGCACACAGACAGACAGAGACAGACAGACAGACAGAGACAGACAGACAGACAGTCAGGCAGACAGACAGATAGACAGAGACAGACAGACAGACAGTCAGGCAGACAGACAGCAGACAGACAGACAGACAGACAGACAGACAGACAGACAGTCAGGCAGACAGACAGTCAGGCAGACAGACAGACAGACAGAGACAGACAGACAGACAGTCAGGCAGACAGACAGATAGACAGAGACAGACAGACAGAGACAGACAGGCAGACAGACAGACAGTCAGGCAGACAGACAGGCAGAGACAGACAGACAGACAGACAGAGACAGACAGACAGACAGACAGACAGTCAGGACAGACAGACAGACAGACAGTCACAGACAGAGACAGACAGACAGACAGACAGTCTGCACTCAGTGGACACCTCAGAGACTGAAGCAGCACTGAGCCTGAATCCATTTACAGCGAAGAAAAACACAAAGTCAACTTTCTAAAAACCAAAAAACAGCATCAGCATCTCTGTGATGTGAAACCTCGGTCAGAGTCAGAGCGACCAGGCGAAGCAGAGACGCAGCTGGACGCTTTTACGCACAGCTCCTTCACGGCATCGTCTTCATGTCTCACCTCGTTCAACTGTGGTAAAATGTACAAAATCCATTTGATGCAAAGTCAAAAAACTAAAACTGATGATGAGTCCGGCTTGTTTCGACACAGTCTCCAAAACCAGCAGCTCAAACAGGATCCAGCTCGGAGACCCGGGTCTGGCCTCACCTCTCCGGGTCGCCCTGCTCCGTCAGAACCGACAGTCTGTAGTTCTCCGTCTCCACGTTGTTCAGCGGGATGGCGACCCGGGAGTCGTCCGGCTCGGCCCTCGCGGTCCCGGAGAAGGGCCGCAGGGGACACGGGTGGGTCCCGGCGGGGGAGGAGATCCTCCAGAACAGCTCCTTCATCCTGCGGCGGAACTCGCGGCGCATCAGGCAGTAGAGCACCGGGTTGAGGCAGCTGTTGGTGTGCGCCAGGCACACGGTCACCGGGTGCACGTACGTGTGCACCATGTAGTAGGTCTGGTCCCAGTTCACCACGTTGAACTTGACCAGGACGCCCCAGAAGGTGATGGCGTGGTTGGGCATCCAGCAGATGAAGAAGGAGAGGACGACGACGGTGACGGAGCGCGTGACCCGGGAGCGCCGCTTCACCTGGTTGTTGTTCATGCTGCGCAGGCGCACGAGGCGCAGCAGCAGCAGGTAGCACACGGTGACGACGAGCATGGGGAGGACGAAGGCCAGCAGGATCTTCTGCAGGTGGTACAGGGCGAGCCACGCCTGGCCGTCCGGGAAGCCCAGCAGGCACAGCCGCTCCCCGGCCACGTCCCGCACCGTGGAGAACACGGCGGTGGGCAGCGAGGCGGCCGAGGCCGAGAGCCAGAGCCCGGCCACCACCCAGCGCACCGGGCACAGCCGCCGCCGGGTCCGGTCCTTCAGCGCCGAGGCCACCGACCAGTACCGGGTGACGCTCATGGCCGTGAGGAAGAAGACGCTGGCGTACATGTTGAGCACCGTGACCGACAGCACGATCTTACACATGGCGTTCCCGAAGGGCCAGCTGAAGTCCAGCGCCGTGTCCACGGCCCAGAACGGCAGCGTCAGCACGAACTGGAAGTCGGTGACGGCCAAGTTCAGGATGAACAGGTTGATGCTGGAGCGCCGCCCGCGGCCGCGGCGCGTCCTCATCAGGACGAAGACCAGCAGGTTCCCGAGCAGCCCGGCGGCGCACACCGCCGAGTACACGGCCGAGATGAGCAGCCGCAGCGCCGGGGAGCCGTCCGCCGGCACGTCGATGTCCTCCAGGCTGCCGAAGCGCTGCCGGGAGGAGGAGGAGGAGGAGGAGGAGGAGGAGCCGCTCTGGTTCCACAGCTCCGCCATCCTGTCCGCTACCAGAGCCGAGCCGAGCCCCGCAGGGCGCATCACCGGGAGCAGAGCAGCGACCCGAGCTTCATGGTCCTCCTCGGGTCAGAGTCTCCTGCAGGTGACCAGAGTCTCTCTCTCTCCTGCAGGTGACCAGTCTCTCTCTCTCTCTCTCTCTCTCTCCTGCAGGTGACCAGTCTCTCTCTCTCTCTCTCTCTCTCCTGCAGGTGACCAGTCTCTCTCTCTCTCCTGCAGGTGATCAGAGTCTCTCTCTCTCTCTCTCCTGCAGGTGATCAGAGTCTCTCTCTCTCTCTCTCCTGCAGGTGACCAGTCTCTCTCTCTCTCTCTCTCTCTCTCTCTCTCTCTCCTGCAGGTGACCAGTCTCTCTCTCTCTCTCTCTCTCTGCAGGTGACCAGTCTCTCTCTCTCTCTCTCTCCTGCAGGTGACCAGTCTCTCTCTCTCTCTCTCTCTCTCTCTCTCCCGCAGGTGACCAGTCTCTCTCTCTCTCCTGCAGGTGACCAGAGTCTCTCTCTCTCTCTCTCTCTCTCCTGCAGATGACCACTCTCTCTCTCTCTCTCCTGCAGATGACCAGTCTCTCTCTCTCTCCTGCAGATGACCTCTCTCTCTCTCTCTCTCTCTCTCCTGCAGATGACCACTCTCTTTCTCCTCCTCTGTCTCTCTGCTGAGCTCCGAGCGCGCAGCTGCTTTATGTACTGCTGGTGCCCGAGGAGGCGCGTGCCCGCGTCATTCCAAGACAAGAGGAGGAGGAGAGACAGGAAGTTCACTCACCTGTTCGCTGCTCGACCTGTTTGAATATTGGAGACTCAGCCTGCAGGGGAACATGATGACGTTAACAAGCAGGATAGATGGAACTTAAGGTAACAAACAAACAAAAATCAACAACAACACAAAACAAATGTGTTGTGGCACTAATGAAGGAAAATCTTATCTTATCTTAAAACTGTTGTGTTTTGACTCTTTCAGTTAGAGTTTTATTCACATATATGAATTAAACATGGACCTGTCTGTGTCACAGCTGGTTTCCCTCCATGTCCATAAAGATCTGAAGAAGGAAACTTCATGAAAATATCTACTGCTGCTTCTCTCACAGCATCTTCACTGACTGATGGAAAGCAGCAGCACGAACTCACCTGACGCAGGTTCAGTCAATGGATCCTCAGAGACGACGGCTCGGCAGCCAGTTAGCCCACGGCGGCGTTTTCCCATCATCCTCCTCTCTGATCCAGCTGCTCGTGCCAACATGGCTCCACTGATCCCAGAGCTTCAGCTGCCTGCAGGGAAACTGGTCTGTCATGTCCCGTCGGCCTGGAAACGGATCAGGAACCTGTGCTCACGCATGTTTTTGTGCAGATCATCAGATAAATTAGCAGCAAGAACTTAGTGTTTTCATGATGCATCATTACAAACACGGATTATTAAAGTTTAATGGTTTCAAACATGACAGTTAATCTAAAATCAGCCGTCCAGGATGAAAGCGGGTTGATATTTTTTCAATATGTTTTGTTTGTTTAATTTTTGTCCTAATTCATTTGTGAATAAAGCAAATGTTTGTTCAGAAATGTTAAATGTCATTTTGGTGACAGTGAACAGCAACTTCTCATTTTAGAAATGTTTGTTCTTTGTTGCAGCACAAGAGACAAGATGTGATTAATAAGTTATCCTCCAAGGCATCAGTGGCATCTTTTTGTTTGGTTGTTCTTGTTTTTATTTTTATTTTTTTAGTGAAAATGGTGGAAATAGTGGCCAAAATTATTTACCATGAGAGACTACAACATTGTAGGCATCACTGCAGGTTAAGGCAAAGTCATACTTTGAGAGCCTGACTGTCTGATGGAGGTCAGGAGAGAAGTTTACCCTGATGGAGTTCATGAGACATGAAGGTTGGGATGTGCTGTCAAACTCGTGCCAATGTCCAGAACCAAGACAGTGTTCTCAGAGTGGGAGGGGCTACTGCTTTTAAAAAGGGTGGGTCAAAGACAGAGGACAAATTTTCCCATAGGGATCAATAAAGTGTAACTTAACTCAATACTCATGGCACTTTCATTCAAACTTTAAAATTTCTAATCAACAAACCTACTGATGCTTTCTCACCCTCTTCTGCTTTTGCTGCATGGTGTAATATGCAGAACATTGTAAGAAAATCCTTGAGGTCTTGCAGCATTTTTTTATGCCATCAGCAAATAAAAAAACCATTCAACCCTCTGAACTACCATACATCCCTTATGGGTCCCATATAGTCAGCCCACATGGGCCACGTGGGCCCCAGGTTATAACAACCCTATAGATCCCACATATTGTACCCAGGTCCAACTCATGCCCCTTTAGCCCACATGTATCCCTAATGGGGTCGATATAGTCAGTCCATGTGGGGCCCACATTACAGAGCCCATGTATGTCCCACATAGTCGTTCCAGTTCCAGCCCATGCCCACTTAGCCCACACGTATCCCTTATGGGGCCCACATGGGTTTACCACATGGGAACAACATTACATAACCCATAGAGATCGGACAGGTCGTCCAGGACCGACAGTCTTTGAACCTCAGAGGGAGATTTAACCTGCAACAACAGAGGCGACGCAACGAACGGCAGCCGAGAACAAATTCAACATCTGAAGGATTTTTCAGAGCAACTGTGAGAATGAAAGCTCTGTTTTTCCTTCAAAATCCCTTTTAGTGAAGATAATTCAGCTTACTGATTTCTGTCAAGTCAGTTTTGTTCACAGACATGTTTTTAACTAATCGTTTTTTAAACAGTTTTTAACATCTGTTTCCCACCTTGCTTTTATATATATGTTTTAGGTGCATTAAACAAAGTTGCCAAATATGCCGATAAAATCATTAAATAAAAAGAAAAGAAAACGGTGAATGATGATGATGGTGAACATCAATTTTCCATATGTTTTATTATAATTATGTATTTTCTTAGTTGTTTTCTGTAACATAAACTCACAGTTCCTACAGATTAAAAAAATACACTAATTCTTAAGTCAAACAGTTTTTTCCATCTCATATTAAAGGTCTGGACCACAAATTCTTTTCATTCAAACCAAAGAAAAAATAGCAAGAACATTAACAATCTCAACTTTCAGATTCTTAGACTCAGCGCAGCCTTTAGTTTGTGTATTCATGGACTAAAATCCTCTCGTTGCTCTGACATAATTATTCTGTTTGTGTGTGAGATGAGATGATTCAGGGTTCATTCTTTTTCAGCTTTCATTTCATGCTCATAGATGTCGACTTGAACTGTCCCATTATTCTCATGTAAAGATATTCTCAGCCGACGTCTCTCATCTGAAACGGCAGAGACGTCCTGTTGTGTCTTTGGGCTGCAGATGAGGTGGACGGAATAAATAATCAGCAAAATATGTTTCTGTTGAAAGATAGCAGTAAACTTACAGCCAACAACCCCAGAGGGGCCAGATATGAGTCTGGAGATGAATGTATTTAATAAGACTCCAGAGACACAGAGACGCTCAGGAGGAAAACAAGGACGACGCTGAATCATTCCTACACTGTTTCTATAGAATTTACAAAAATACTCCACTTACATACAAAGTATGTTGCTGGTCATTGTTGCTTTTTACATACATTTATCCACCTATTTGTTTGTTCACATTTGTCGTCTCTTTCTGTTTGTGTGTGTAGCAGCTTCAAACCGGAGTCAGGTTCCTCGCACGTGTTCACACAGTCCAATACAGCTGATTCTGATTGTGGGACAGAGGCCCGTTGATGTGCAAACAGGACGCGAGGGAAACGTGCAGCTGTGTGAGGAGCACATGTGATCGGGTTCAGGGGTTCCCAACATTTACTCCGACACACTTCTGCAGCTTTATCGAGCTGGTATTTGTAGCTCTGCTGTCTGGAGCGACAGACGCTGGACGTTTATCTCCGCGGACTTTTCTGCTCGGCACGTGGCGTCGAGCGTTCCAGCTGCCTGAGGGCGGCTTGTCCTGTCGCAGCTGCTGACTCACTGCTTATTGTGATCGTACATATATTAAAGATCAGGTCACAGCAGATTGTAAATCTACTTTATTTTTCTCCTCAGTCTTTCTCTACAGATTCCTGCAGGGAATCATCAGGGTACATTGTCATGATGGAAGAATGTGACCTACAAACAATGTTAACCTTCATGAATATCTGCTACTATCTGACAGCACTGTCGAAGGTTTATGTTTTCTAAAAGAAAAAAACTCAGATTGAATTTTCTGATGAATTAAAAACAGCGAATCAGTGACTTTCCTTGTTTCTGCTGATTTGAACATGTATTGAATCACAATGATTGAATGAACCTTTAATCTCTGCTCGGAGCTGACGCGTCCATGTGGTCACATCTGAGATCAGGCCTCCATGCTGCGTCACACTGCTGTGTGTTACTGCAGCACTGACGATCTCTGTCGTCCACGGCTGCTCCGTGTGGTCGGACCCGGTCAGACCCGGTCAGACCCGGTCGGCCCTGGACATCGAACCCTGCTGCTGCTTTCACAGGCTTTCAAACCGACCTCGGTGTAACTCACATTAAAAATGTAATAAATATAATGAAATAAAATTCATTAATTTGTTAATAAATATGTTCAAGTTAAAAGTGAGTTAAAATGTTTAAAATTCATTAAGTTAAGTTAAAGTTAGTTGTCAATAATTTCATGTTCCTTTAATGACGCTTCCCCTTTAAGAGGCCGCTGCTGGCGGCGCCGCGGGAAAAGAGAAGCCGTGACGTGAACTGAGAGGAGGAAAGAGAGGAGGAGCAGACGGACACAGAGTGAAGCTGTCAAATACTTCTAGTGTTTTTATTCCGAGCGGAAAATCTACCTGCTTGAGGTTTTTGACAGGAAGAATTTAACCACAACGGTTTTGGTGAGTTTTATTTTGAATTGGTTTTCATGAATTTTTGTTGTAGCGTTGTACTATGCTAATGCTAGCAGGCTAATAATGTAGCAATTTAGCAGTTAGCATTTTCTCTGTTTGACAATTAATCAGTGCAGTAGAGTAATATATTTGGTTTTATGACCTGTTGTACAGGTCAGGGGGGGTTTTGTTGCTTCAGACTCTGCTTGAGTGGCAGGAGGGTGGGATTTACTTACTTAACTTTTTTTCTTTCTTCTATTTGAATTGAACTTGGATTGAACTGGACTGAAAATTGAAATTGAATTGAATTCAATTGTTTTGTATATGTTGTTATTTTGTTCCTAAGTAAAATTTCAGGGTTTTTTTTGTTCAAGGTAAATGGTAAATGGTTCTTTCTACATTGTTAATCACTGCACTGAACCTAGAACTGGTCCAGTAGCTTTAAGGTTGTATTAGTGATACAGGTGCTACATCGATCTGAAGCTTTCAGCTCATTGAGCCTCTTTCTTCTTCTTGGAGCACAGACAGAGGATGAGTGAACCAGGTCAGGCTTTAGGTGTGTCATGTCTGTGAGCCGGGTCTGAGGACTCGGGTCGGGGGACTCGTGTCGGAGGACTCGGGTCTGAGGACTCGGGTCGGAGGACTCGGGTCTGAGGACTCGGGTCGGAGGACTCGGGTCGGAGGACTCGTGTCTGAGGACTCGGGTCGGGGGACTCGTGTCTGAGGACTCGTGTCTGAGGACTCGGGTCAGAGGACTCGTGTCTGAGGACTCGGGTCGGGGGACTCGTGTCTGAGGACTCGTGTCTGAGGACTCGTGTCGGAGGACTCGTGTCTGAGGACTTGTGTCTGAGGACTCGGGTCGGAGGACTCGTGTCTGAGGACTCGGGTCAGAGGACTATATAATAAATGTGAGCTCAGTAGTTAGAAAAGAACTGCACAGAAAATATTTTGCTTCTTAGTGGTCATTTATGTTGTTTGCAGCTCACAGACAAAAGCTGGATCTGCTGAGCCGCTGTCACATGGCCGGGGCTTAGTGGAGTGAAATTATAGCACAGCTGTAACTAACAACATTATTAAGATCTGCACTGCTTTGCATTAATTGCTGGAGCAGAACCATCGTTAACGTCATCAGTCCCACCTGCTGTTCCTGCAACGACAAGTCAAAATGTCTGCTGTGAAAAGTCTTTAATAAATCTGATGCTGTCTGGAAACCAGGGTTCAGCTGTTAGAGAATAAATAAGAAAATCACTCAATCCAAAATGTGGAGCTGCTCGTCTTGTTCTACAGTCCAGTGTTGTGGTGGAGCCTCGTGTCTGAATAAATCTCTGCAGCTTTTGATTTTATATCAATTTGCATTTGAGCTTCACCGAGAGAAGAAACATGCAGCTCATGTTCTGTTCGCTCTTTGTTATTCAGATTTACAGACCAAGATTTGAGTCAGACATCTGAGTCAGACTTGAAATGTTCAGGTGGAATGTGATTTTTGTCTTTGTTTGGTTTGGGTCCTTTCGAACCTGCGAGCTGAAGGTAGCTCATGTCTTCTCCTCACAGATAGTTGGTGTTAAAGAGCTGCTTGTCATTCAGCTGCTGCTCCGTCGTCTCGGCAGCTCGGAGCTGTGAACGATGATGATGATGCGATGAGGTGACGATCTGCTGAGTGTGGATTAACAGGCCGACACAGCAGAAATGGAATCATTTAACACTCAGTTCTCCAGGTGTGATCTCTCGCCTGTCGGCAGCCTTTTCAGCCTTTTTCTTTCACTGCCTTAATAAAACCAACGTGACAGCAGCTTCTGTGTGAATTGAAAACGACCTTTCATAGGATTGATACGTAGCTCACTGATGGTTTGGGAGAAATTTTGAGAAGTTGCACATTGACTGAAGTGAATAAATAAATAGAAAAGAGTTGCATCTTGCCTCCTGTTTGCATCCACCCACAGCTCCTCGCTCCTTCATCAGCCGCTGGAGTCTGGCCCGGAACAGCTTCTCCACCTGCAGGTGTGTGTGCAGCCGGTGCTCCTGTCATCAGCATCCTGAAAACAACTCCTGCCTGGGATCCACACGGGGAGAGTGTGTCGACCTGTCGCTGGTCTGTGGACCAGCTGAGCTTCAGAGGAGCCTGAAGGAAACGGTGACACACACACACACACACACACACACACACACACACACACACACACCTCCGTCTGCAAAAAGACACAGAGTCTTTCTGAGCTTAATATGAAATGCAGATTTTTGGAAATTCTGGCCAAATAGGTTTTTTCCCTGTCGTCTTATTTTTGCACTTCAAAGCCAAACTCATCACTGAGAATGTGGAGCAGCACAGGAGCCAAGGATTTAAAACACATAAGCTGTGAGGCCTTATTCACCAACACAACAACAGTGGCAACAAAAGAACTTTTCACATTCATTGAACAGCCAGTTACATGTTCTGCATGTTGTGTCCTGAACATGATGCTTTAAAGGCTGTTTCAAAGTCACACACACGCGCGCACACATGCACACACACACACAAACACACACACAAATTAAACAATTTGCTTTCAAGTGAGTCAGATCTTGTGCTTCGGGCCTGTTGCATTATGGGTAACAAAGAGTTTCAGGTTGGTGGTTTATCACAGTCCCTTAGGAAATGGCTGCTCTGTCCGGACGTCTGACTGAAATAACCAGCGTGCAGGAGGGAGATCATGTCTGACTCCCCTGGTGATGCTGCGGGCGTCCAGAGACAGATTCCTCTCTTTCAGGCCTCGTTCACTCCGGCTGCTGCGATGACTTCACATGTTCACATGTTTGTGGCTCGGCAACGACATCACCGTGTTTCTGAAAATGTCCCCTGATGGGTCAATGTCAGCATCCTTCAGTGATCCATCTGAAGACCGTGTGTGTTAATGAGGCCCGACAGGCCACATCTGCTGCCGACAGTGAAGGCAACAAGCATGGAGGAAAGGAAGGCGAGGCATTCAGGAGCAGACGTCACCCTGACAGTGAGGAGGAACCTGAGGAGAGGACACGTCTGAACTCAAACTTGTTCTATGTACGACGATGTTCACTCAAACAAATTAACGTTAATTCGCTGCACAGCTTCAAACACTTTTGCTTTTTTTTCATAGTTTTGCTCATGAGCTCATGAGTCAGTGACAGAACCATGATTATAGTCTGGTGGCTGATAAATGTGCTGGAAGAGATGCTATTCACAAATAGATTTCACAAATTCATCCTTTGCTCAGACTCACAGTGACGTCCGGGACTCGTCTTTGTGTTCAGAGTCCAGACAGACTGAACCTCACTCCAAACCCAAAGCCAATGTTTCAAAGTCAGTTTTCTCATGTCATCTCAGTTTTGCTCAGAAAAACTTCAACTACAAATAACAGTACAAGTTTGTAGTTCATTTCTTATTGCAGGTTCCAGCTCTTCATTTTGAGACACAGATGAGAAAGAGAATCATTTGTATGTGACATTTACACTGATTGTGTACTTTAAGCGTTTGTGTGGAGGAAAGACGGCTTTAATAGATCTATTACACACGGTTGTTTGGTTCGGTCCTGTTGCCTCATTGAAATGGAAATCTCTTCAAACCCTCTGGTGCTAACATTTTTGTCATTATGGTGCGTTCGGTTTGTGGATGATGATGAGGATTGGAAGCCGCAGCTCTGGAAATACTGACACGAGGCCGTCGGATGGTGATTGCAGAGGTTAGAGCACAGAGGACGACCTGCTCGAAACAGCCCAGAAGATCTGCAGGTGTCACGTGACAGCGTCAGATCCTCGAATACAGACACGTGTGTTAAAGAGTCAGTGTTTCAGTTTTGTTTTGTGGAACAAACCTTTCAGAGTTGTTTCAGAGTTGAACTATTTTTGGACGATCACGAGACATGAAAGTCTCCACAGATGCAGGAAATGAAGCCACTTCAAGGGACATAAAGGAATTAAGAACTTTTCCAAACCAGGAAACCGGACAGAAAAGGAATATTCTGAATAGTAACGGAGGAGTTGTTGCTTTAAAATTACTATGAAGATCTCTGTGTGATCTGGGGCTCTGTCACCTTTACACATCTATTCTTCGTGATGATAAAACATGTCGAGTGTCCTTGTGGGAAAATGTCACCAAATATTTGATCAAAGGCGAATCGTGAGCCAAAGATCTTTTATTCATGCAGAGCAGCTTTGATGTGAGAAACGATCAGGAGCAGAATATCTGCACATGAACATGAAATTATTTCTGCCTCCGCTGCGTAACTGCTCCGGTTCTTAGTTAAAAAAACCTCTTTCATCTTGTCTGCAAAAATACAGATGTAAGAAATATCATAAAAAATATTAACACGTTTGATAATGAAGAGAAATCAGTTCAAATATTTGAGCCGAGATTGAATGAATCAGGATGGATCATCATGGAGCTTTTATTTGTTAAGATTCAACCTGGTTTCTCATCACTGACATCAGGCCTTTGAACCAGGGTTAAAAGAGACGAGTAGAAGTTTCATCACAGCTTCAAAATAACACCAGAAAACCAGGTTCAGCAACATTAACACCTCTTTGAGTCCTTCTTCATGATCTGCAGCCAAAAACTGCTCAAACTCTCCTGAGGATGTCTCAGTCACACTGAATATAAAAACATCGTGCACATTTCCCCACTGAGGGACGAAGGAAGGTTTCTCTTCTCTTATCATGTCTGTGTGTTCAGGTTTGGGTTCTGGGTTGTGACTCAGAGAAGGAGGATGAATTCTGACTGCTGGTGCAAAGAGCAAAGAACCGACATCTGTGTCGCTGCTCCACTTCATAAAAGGCCAAATCAGCAGCGAAGCTACAAGAAGTAAACCTGCGTCCATTTCACCTCCCGTCTCTCCCTCCTCCACTGATTCATGTGATTCATTAACTGTTTGCTCCAAACTGCTCATTAGTTTATCTATATTGATTTGACCGCGGTAATTAATTTAAAATGTGCCAGTAAATGTTGAGTGTCAGAGAGAGGAGAGTCACATTTAAGAAAACATCTAAAAAACTGAGCAAAGAAACATTTTTCTCTGCTGCAGCCATAAAACACAACCTCCTGTGTTTGGAGGTTTTCAACAGTAGAATCAGATTCAGAGCAGACACAGTTCAGTACGGATAAAATAATCAATGGGGTATTCTAGTATTTTAGTTGAAGATCTCGATTAACCCTGTTCATTGTCTCATCTGTACGTTACTCTGTGATGTTCCAGCAGCCAGTCGCATTTTCACACGAGGATTTTTGATCAGACGAGATCGACAAAATGTCTGATGAGCTTGAAACAAATGTTTAAATCCGATGTTGAAGGTGAAGTGAACCCAGAACAAGTGCATGAGTAAAGATAAACATCGTACAGGATTCAGCAGATTTACAACATTAACATCAGGATCAGGACCAGAAACCTTGACCAGGTCTTTCCTGCTGGGAACCATCAAGGCCACCTTTCATCCATCAGTTGAGATTGAACTCAGACCAAAGGGAACGGACAGATGGACCGACGTCTCCACTCCCACAAACACCAACCAACGCTGCTCGCTTCTCTTATATTTCAGGCTCACTTTGATGTGAAGCAACAAGTTGGAGCGAGTGAAGAAGAAAGAACGAGAGCAGAGAGTCTGGATTCTCTTCTTTTGTTCCATCTGAGGTTCATGCATTATGTACAAGGCTGATCATTCGTGTGATCGCCGTCATCAGAGGTGCTGCAGAGAAGCTGCTGTGCACCTTCGACACAGGCCGACACCCAGAGTCTGACACGACACGTCACAGCGACAGGCCACACAAACTCTGACTTGTTGATACTGTTGAATCTGAGTTAGATTAATACTTTTTCATACTTCTCTTGTTTATATTGTTCACCTATCATTTATCCTGCTGCTGTAACGCTGTAAATGTCCCCGTTGTGGGACTAATAAAGGAATATCTCACTTATCTTATTTTATCTTATCACATTTGAAAATCAGAGTGAGATAAAAAACCTTTCTGTGACTCAGAATCCATGGGGAGATTCATGCATCAGACGACATGCAGAGAACATACAGATCTGGATGATGTGACCCAGTTTCTGAACGAGGACATGAGGAAAAAACTGCATCTAGAGGATGATGGTGGATTTTAAAGCTTCATCATTAAACTGGAGGAAAATGATTGTGCAGGATGAGAGGAAATAATGAAATTCTACGAGGAGACAAACCTGTTATTGACCTCATCAACAGATCTGTCATCATTTCCTCCTCATAAATACTGAGTTCAGAAGCACGTGACACTGTTGCCCTCCACCGACAGGCTTCCTCAGCCCCATGCATGTGCTGAAGATGTGCTACTCTGGTTGAGCTGCTGCTCACCTGGTCCAGGTGTGTCCCATTCCACTGATGAAGCTCCTGATTGGTCTGGAGACAGAAAGCACAGCAACAGCCATGCTGCTTGTGCCACAAGTGGACGGATGCAAACAGAACAGGGAGCAATATGAGTCTCAGAGAGATGGATGCATTTACATGTTTTCATCATCTGCTGGAATGCATTTCAACTGCATAGCTGGTTTTCATGCCAATAGCAGTGTGTGAAAAAAAGAGGCTGCACCTGTGTTTGCGTGTTGCTTCACATATTGGGGAGAAATTAAATGAAATTTGATCCAAATGGTTGGTTGAACAATAAGTCCAGACCATAATGTGGTTTATAATCCTGTGAGGCATCATTTTATTCTCCGTCTGCATGATTTCCAGATCGACACTGAAATTATGACCATCACTTCACAAAGGCAGCTATGACGATTGTCACATGCATGTAAAGTTGAGCCAGGTCCAACTTTTGCAGCCGTATTTCACACAGTGCAAATCTCTTTCTGAACACGGCCGTAGTCTCCTGCTGCAGGTGAGTTTTTCATTTCTTTGTTTAGTTTTTTTAGTAAATGGAGAAAGACTGTTACAAAACCTCAGGATATAACTTAAAAGCTATATATTGTACTTTATTGGCCTATATTGGCCAAGACTGAAATTTGCTTATTAACCTATTCAGCCTATTTATGACAGAAGTGAAAGAATGAAATTGAACTGAATTCTGTTGTAAGTGTTGTGAATCAAAGCAACCGCAGTATTAATATCTGACGTCGTCCGTGAAGAGGAGAGAGAGCAGAGAGTTTGGATCTGCAGAGGTTTGGTTTTCTCCCTCAGAGAGTTTGAGATGGAGGATCACAGGTTGGACGAACCCTGGACAGGCAGCCGGGAGCTCGGCGTGAGAAAGCGAGGGTCTGAATTTAGCTCCACTTACAGCTGTCAGTCTGCTCCCGAGGAGGTGAACACGAAATAACACAGCGAGATTGTGAGTGTGATTGGATCCGACTCTTGTCCTCGTCGTCGCTTTGATTCCTCTATTAATAGACGACGTCCTCCTCCGACATCTCTCGGCCTGAAATGAAAACCTCGTCTGAGCTGGTGAAAAGCAGAACCTGTCACTCAACCTTTTATAGCTGCACACACATTCACACACAGAACTGCTGTTACACACAATGAGCTGTTTCCACGGCTCGATGTGATGCTGCCAACGATCCCACAGTTAGAGGCTGTCTTCTCTGATTATCCACTAATGACACAGACAGAGATGAACACAGCACCATCATCTGTTTCTGTCTGTGCAGCGCCGTTGTTTCTAATTACTAAAAATGAACTTGAGTAATGTTGATTACTTGTTTGCAGGCTCATTATAAGGCTTTATTGTCCCCGAGGCTAAATTCTTCCCCTCAGGACTGAAAACATCAAATAGCAGAGACAGACTCTGATGGAGGTTCAAGCAAAGTGACCTCTGACCTGCACCTGGAGGGCAGTCTGCTCAGGTGATGTCCTGAGGTAATGAGGTGTCAGTGTGTGTCTATACATGAGTTTGGCTCAGTATCAGTTAACATGTAAAAGAAGCAGGTGGAACAGTACAACAGGACAGAGGAACATCATGGCCGACTGGAGGTGCAGGTCAGGTCAGGTCAGGTCGACAGCCGCCGCCGTCATGAATCCAGCGATGAGTCACGGACAAACAGTTTCAATTAGTTTTTCTGTCTGTTGAGATCCAACTATCCTCAGAGGAAGTTCACCTTGTTGTCTGAGGACAGAACTTCGATCCTGCCTCTGATTTTTATCTTCGCAGGAGGAGGTAAGAGTGCTCTCCCAGACAAAAAGAAGACCTTTCATAAACGGGATATTTCAAGCCTGTGAGGCGACTTGTTGTGAGGGATCGTTTTACTGGACCAGACCTCCACTTCCTGCCTGTGGCGGTGAGCTGATTGACAGGAAGCAGAATTCAATGTTATATGAAAACATACAGCTGATGGATTCATGTTTGTCTCCTCTCCATCTGTAAATCTGAGCCTAATTTCTGATGAATCTTCAGCAGTGACCTTTAGGGAATATTGTGGCGTTCAAAGGTCAAAGTCTTTTTCATCAGTATGTTTGGAGGAGCAGCAGCTGTTCAAGTCAAGTCACATCTTTGGAGTCGATATTTCTCAGATCAGACTGTTCACATCTTACAGAAATGAGGGAAATCCAACATTAATGAACGTGTATAATATGAAAACCTCTGTCAGACGGGAGCTGACGAAGACGAAGACGATGAATTCATTACTCTTTTCCTCTGTCTCGGTCAGACATCACTCTTTTCTCTGTGTAAACAGAATTAGTTGAGAAGCTGTGGGCAAATATTTAGTCTATGTTTTACTCTCTTAACGTCTCCTCGTCTTCCTCACAAATACAATCTCCATCAATCCAGCTCCAGACATATAAACCATGTGTCCACACATCAGCTGTGAGGGGATGAGGTGAACATGAAACATAAGCTGGAGATGAAACCTTAATTACATTGATTTCTTCTTATTTTGCTGTGAAATATCACTCATATATAAACTTAAATTATTTCTTAGTGATGAGTTTTCTCTTTTTATTCACATTGAAGACGCCATTAATGATCTTTTTATTTGATCCTGAACTGTGAAGCACTTTGTAAATTGATAAATAATGAACTAGATTAATCACTGATCGTCCTTCTGATGTTGAACAATGAGGACTGAGACATCAGTGCAACGATGGTTTACATGTTCATGTGATGAATTAGTGGCTCTATAAATAGACGCCGCCGTGCGTAACGATGCTGTTGGAGAACCTCGATGATGAAACACTTTCTTCTTCGCTGTGCCTCATCGACAGGTCTATCGAGTGGTGGAGCAGCTTCAACACACAAGCGGGTGATTTAAGAGCATTTTCACGTCCTTGTATTGATCGTTGTGGGAGTGGAAATGAAGCTCCTGCATGTGTTTCCACATTGACTGAGATTTATAAAACAGAATCAGGCGTTCACATGTGAAGAAGAGGAGACATCTGGATATTTCTGACATCTCCACATGTGGCTCCTGGAGTCCAGGACCTTAAAGTCATAAAGAAGCTGGGAGCTGAATGCAGATCAGAGCCGTCCGGTCAGGATGCCAAGACCCTGATGTTTTATCTCAGTATTATCCAGCCTGTTTTCCATCTCACGTTCAATCTGCCTTTAAATGAAACCAGTGTTTATGAATCTCAATGAGTCTGAGGAGATTGATGGCCTCGTGGTCCTGGTTCACCACGAAGCGAAGACATGAAGGTCACCTTCGCTAAACGTCCGCACGCTGTAATTTAAAAACACGGCCACAGGCCACCTGCGCCTCGTGTTCCGAGAGATAAGCTTCAGTATGTTTACCCTCATTTAGTCACATACTGAAAGTTAATGACGTTTCACCTGTGTCGTCCGACTCACACTGAAGTAAGAGAGTCACAACTTCAAACAAACAAACCAGATGCTTTTTTCATTACAGGCTTGACGGTTCCTGTTTAACACGTCTGACTCTTCATCGCTCAGTTATCAGGAAAATGTCATTCTCAAATGAAGAAGAGCTGTTTGTTTACATCTGATAATTACAGATGTAAACAACCCAACGTCCAACAGCTCAAACCCGGTTCAACAGTTCAGTTAAACGCTCTGTTTGCTGTTTGTATTTAGTTCAAAAAGCAACGTGAGCCGTCGACAAACTGTGGAAGTGACCAACGGCAGCGACTGAGGAGCAGCTGATGTTCGATCTGACCTGATGAAAGATGAACTACATGAGTTTTACCACTTCGTGCCAGCATTGCACCGACTGGAGACCAGGAGGCAACGCCCACCACCACACCGCAACCTCCCCCACTCAGGAAACCACAGGGGCTCAGCTACACCTCAGACTTCCAGCCAGCTCACCTCCTCCACCAAACGTCAGGAGAGCGACAGGGTCAGACACCCGAACGCTGTCCTCCAGCCAAGGGGACAAAAGTCCTCTTGGGGACGCTCCTTCTCCTTCCACCCACTCATGTGCTGCCTCCTGTGTGTGAAATATAGATCTGAAATAATTATGAGGATGAAAGATTTTCACTAACTTTTAAGTGTTTGTCGGCTACAGAGCAACAAAGGAGGAAATAAGAACAATGAAAACAATTACAACAGACAAATAAGAAGCTTTCAACTCTGCAGCTTTCACACAAACAAAATCTGAGCCAGTCACAAAATCAGGCAGGTGAAACATTCAGTTTGTGAAAATCGAGGTATGAAGGATGAAACGTGAGACCAGAGCTAATCTGTCCATCATCCACCTCGACCAGCTTCTTCCAGACACTTCACAACCTCAGTACATAAAACCAGCTGTAGTTACATTTCCAACGAAATGAATATGGCAAAGTAGTGAGTTGCATATAGACATATTTTGTGGATGTCGTGGTTGAGGTTTATTATCCTGTTGTGAGGAGCGGTGGGACGGCAGAGCTGGAGGTCACCGTGTTTCCTCTGCACACCTGCTCATATGAGGTTTTAAATGTGCCTTCTCTAAATATTAGCTCTTGTGGTTTATCTGAGTGTCATAATGAAATGAAAGTGTGGACAGGAGATAAGAGCAGGAGGTCGTTATGATGAGCTTCATGAACACACCTGCTGCTTTAAACCAGCACTGATCCTGAACTGTCTGTAGGGACGACGCCTCAGGTTTTATCAAACACTCAGAAGATCTTCAGTGATGAAGTTTTATGTTGAAGAGTTTTTTATTCACACGCATTAAACGTTTGTGAGTGTGTAAAATGTTTGAAAGCAAAACCAGCAAGATTGAAGTCAATGAAGATAAACCAGATTAAAATCATGATTTCAGTTATGTTGGCATTTTTGTCTAATTTCACTGTTATTCTCATTATTTGTGATATAAAGATCTTTGTGTTAATTCTCCTCCATGTTCCAGGTGAGAATCAGTGACTGATGGATGTGAATGAAAGCGGCTGAATGTCAAATGTCCTCAGACATGAAGTGAAAATGTCCTGAACATGATTTAAGGTCACTGGTCTGAAAGGAGACTGTGGTGATTCTTACTGCTGTGATGGTTCATCAGCGTTTGCAAGTCAGAGAAGAACAATCACAGATAATTTGCTTCGATTTCTTTTCATGTAATCAGGATTTTTCCCTCTCGGTGCTAAAATACTTCTTTATTATTCAGTGTGATCGACCTCAAGTCGACACTCTCAGCCAATCGTGAATAATTGACTTTAATGCCAGAGGATCGAGCTCCCAGCCGATCGTCAGCCTTCACATGCTGGAAAAGACAAACCGTGCTCAGAGTTTCAGAGTCTCTCCGGATCAGAACCTGAGAGACAGAGAAACTAAAACCAAGTCTGCCACAAACCATCTGCAGCTTCTCTGTCTGCACTAAACTGTTCACCGTGTTTATAGGAACCTTTCAGAAATCTGACTGGTGCATTTAGCAACTGCTGGTTTGGGTTTGATGTCAAAATGCAAAATGCATTTTCTCACCCATCATTCATCATTGTTATCATGTGCAACATTAAAATGCATTCATCCGTTTCCAGCTTCCAGTTAGTGGAAGGAAAATTTACTCCTGCAGATGATCAGTGTGTGTGTGTGCGTGTGTGTGTGCAGGATCTGTTGCCACTTCACTACGGCAGGCCTCCAAGTGTCCGTCTGCCTGCTGTCGGGTTGCCAGGTTGGAGCCGAGCCCGGGCTGCCGGACCTGTGGAGGACTTCATGCATGTTCCTTTGAGAGTGTCTGTATTTCATCAGATCACGACAGCTGCAGGCGACACGCTGTGAATCTCAAACCTGCAGACTCATTATAAACACAACACCATGTTTATGTCGTTCACTCACAAAGTAAATCTGCCTTTAAACCAGACTATATGACACAATGTGGAATCACACACATGTTGTGTAATGAGATTATCTTGTTGGCAGATGTCAGGACAACTAATCCTCTGGGAATTTACATGTTCAATAAGAGTCACTATGTAAATATACTCATAGAAACAAGCTGAAAGAAAACTGCTGCCGGAACGGAGCAGAGACAAACTCACACAGTGAAACTTCTTTAAAACGACACCAAAGAAAAACAAAAGAAAAGAGCATCAGTCAACATAAGATCAGGTCATGAGACTGTGGGACTTCGCAGGAGGAGCTGTCCGTCAGAACACCTGAGCACAGGAGGAAGCACAGCCTTCAGTCATTGATGCCATGAGAGAAAAACCTGCAGCTCAGGAAAACAGAGTTTTCAAATATTCAGAGTTTCTCTGTTTAGTTCGTCCTTTGATGCTTTAATATCAATCAGATTTTTTTAACTGGACTCATTAAACTGTATAAACTATATGAGTTCCCTTCTGTCCTCTGTGCTCAGATTATCTAAGTTCACATATTTAGAAGAGCATTTTTACGGCTGTCGTGTGTCCTCAGACACTGTGAGCAAACCCACACATCAACGTGCTAGTGGTGTTTTCTTTTCAGTCTAATTGCTCTTCACCTTCTTCAAATAGTTCAGTTCATTCATTTCTTCTCTAACCCTGAAAACGACTGACTGAAAACATGTTCTGAGAGTTTGACCTTCGCCTTCTAAAGAGACAAAGCAGCGCCTGAACGAGCAGAAACATCAGTGTGAGGACGAGGAGGACGGAGGACGCACTGATGAATGAAACAAGACGTAACTGAGTGTGAGATTGAACATGAGACACGACGACAAAAGGAAAATACTGAAGAGAAACAGCATTGAGTTATGGGTAAATTGTATCTTAAACAGAGAACTGAAGAAGTGGTTCATACATTTTCTCGATGATGATGAATAAAGCTGCTGTGATGTTTCTTTTCAATGCAACATCTGTAATTGAAGCAGATTCCTGCTGATGAGCTCTGAGCTTTCAGTCCTGCTGGAGGATTCATCTCTTCCAACCAGTTACTTCTACTTCTTCTTCCTTTACGTGAATAATATAACTGTTGGTATTATATTTATATCAAAAACAAAAAAACAAGGTGGTGTTTTCTTGTTTTTTCTGACCAACAGTCCAAAATTCTTCATCTTCAAACCCTGTGGTTTTCAAGCTGCCAGATCGTCTCCACAGCTCCTGAGCTTTCCTGTGCTTCTTTCTTCTCCTTCGTGGACGTGATGCTAGTTTTGTCCTGAGCCGCCCACCGCCCGGCCTCAAACCTTTCCCAACAAACTCACCTGGCTGTTCTCTGCACCTCCCTCCTCACACTGACTCTGCCTCAGCACCACCAGCTACTTTACCTTCAGCCAACGCAAAGTTGAGAATTACCTATTTCTTAATTCATCCCTTGAACCCTTTCCCTCGTCTGTGTCTTGCTTCTGGGTCCAAGTAAGAAACAACCTGTAACCGTCACAGTTTAAACTTTAATTAAATCCAACCGAACTCTGCAGATTATACTTAGTTTGGTCTGTGTGAAGTTCAGGTGTTTGGTCGTAAACCACAGTGTTGTGGATCAGTGAAGTTATTACAGTTCATCCTGAGGGGAGCATGAATGTCTGAACATCCAGCAGTTGCTGAGATGTTTCTCACAAACGAACAGATCGAGTGTATTGAGGGACTGAATGTGGACTAATAATTAATAAAAAAATTCCCTCCTGGTATTTTTCCTGCTGTAAGCAGAGGAAATCCCCGGCAGCCACCAGCATCCTCCGCAGGAACACGGCCTCGTCCTGCGTCGGCCTTCACCGAGTGGAGGCTGAACCTGACGCCGTGCTTTACGACTCCTCTTATCTCTGACACTCTGTGACTCGCCCAAACAGCTGATAGCAGCTTTTTCCAACGGCAGGTGTTAACCCGCCTGCTTTCTCCTTATCTCTGTTTGTTAATTAAACCGGACGCTCGGCCTGAGGTGAACACATGAACTGAGTGAATATGCGGAGGGAGTGTCTGTAAATTGCTTTGCTTATCGCCGCGTGTTGACCGTCATCGTGCCAGCGGCGTGTTTGCACGCTGCTCATCCTGCTGCTATAACGGAGTCTGAGCCGACGTCGTGCAGGAAGTTATCAGCTCGACCTTCTTCCTGCCTCACAGGAAATTAACTGCAGCTCGGTGAAGTCCACTTTTAATTTGAATCACGCCACGTTTGATGAAGCTCAGATGGTAAATTTGTGCTAAATCTTCTCATTTGCCTTTTGTTAATAGTTGTTGTTTCACTCTGGGTTTTTCCTGCTCCTCCTCACTGAAGCACTCTCTGAAGCACTCTCCAGCTGGGTTTTCTTATCTTTTTCCAGTTGTTCTCGTGTTTGTCCCTTCAGAGGTGGAACAGGTGGAGAGGACTTCAGCTTCCTCTGAGCACAGAAGCGCTGCAGCTGGTGAGCGAGCCAAATCTTTTTCGAGCCTCCAGGAAGCAAAGTCTTTCCAGGACGGATCTGAAAGCCGCCAGACTCGACTTAATAAACATCTGACAGCCTCAGGTTAGTGAATGTGTTTTCCAGCTCAGAGCTTCTGAAGGAAGGAGAATATTATGATTCTTCATTTTTCTCTTGGGCAACAAGAAACCACTTTACTAATGTGGTCTGTTCAAAACAGAAAAATCATCGTCAGCTGAAATGATTAATTGATTAATGAATCAGTTGATTGACAGAAAATTCAAGTCATTTTTCATATAAAAACATTTTGTGGTTTCAGATTCACAAATGTGCAGATTGGCTTCTTTTCCTTTGACCGATTTGAATCGTTGTATTTTTACACAGCAAACGATCGATCGATCGATGGAGAAAATAATCAGCAGATGAATCCAGAATGAAAAGAATCATTAGTTTCAGTCCTGAACAAAATAGTTCAAGATGCGCTTCAGATGGTGGAGGTGTGGTCTTCAGTGCTGGAGGTGCGGTCTTCAGGTGCTGGAGGTGTGGTCTTCAGGTGGTGGAGGTGTGGTCTTCAGTGCTGGAGGTGTGGTCTTCAGGTGGTGGAGGTGTGGTCTTCAGTGCTGGAGGTGTGGTCTTCAGGTGCTGGAGGTGTGGTCTTCAGTGCTGGAGGTGTGGTCTTCAGGTGGTGGAGGTGTGGTCTTCAGTGCTGGAGGTGTGGTCTTCAGGTGGTGGAGGTGTGGTGGAGGTGTGGTCTTCAGGTGGTGGAGGTGTGGTCTTCAGGTGGTGGAGGTGTGGTCTTCAGTGCTGGAGGTGTGGTCTTCAGGTGATGGAGGTGTGGTCTTCAGGTGGTGGAGGTGTGGTCTTCAGGTGGAGGGCCTCTCTGTTCTCTCAGCTGTCCACAATCTCACCTAACGACTGGCAGCTTAAATCCCCCTCTCCTTCTCCTGTGAGCTGCCTGATCGTCCCGTTTTCTCGTCCTCTGTGGTTCCAGTGTTCCCTGTCTTTCCCCCTGTTTCCCAGTGATTCATGTTTCCAGGGTTTTTGTCTTCCAGCGTTCCCTTTTTCTCCAGTGTCTCTAGTGTTTTGTCCTCATCTTCACCTGCTTGTCTCCTGCCTCAGCACCAACCAGCCTCCATCCACTGAAGCAACTCTGCTCCACCTGGACTTCCTGTGTTTAGTCACTTTAATGTTTTTCTTGTATCCTGGAGTTTCTTTTGTTAAATAAATCCCTTTTACCCCTTCACCCTCGTCTGTGTCTCGCTCCTGGGTCCAATTCAGAACTTACTGAAATCGTCACACTCAGTCCTCAGTGATTTGGTCCACACAGGTTCCAAATCACAGGTAATAAAGTGAACCTTGTGGCAAACTTGGACCCGGACACCTCAGAGCTCCTTTCAGCCCAGCTCCCTTTTTTTTAAAGCCATGATGTGTCCCCCAAAACCAGAAGCCAGAGTGAACCAAGAACAAACTTTTTATCCCTGTTTTTTATGCAAATCACTTGCTGCCTGTCATCTCTTCTCTCTCATCTCTCTTCGATGAAAGGTGCTGCACAAATAAAGTTTGATTATTAACAAAACCAAAGACCGAAACAGGCCTGGAAATAAAACCAGCACACATCGGCCTGAGAGTTCGACACCACGAGCCTGACTCTCATTTGTAAATCAGTAATATCACTGGTGGGTGTCGTGTATGAGTGAAGGATGTGAGAGTTGTAGGAGGAGCAGAGAGCAGGACTGATGTCACCTCAGAACACACAGGTGATCCACATCTCATTAATCAGCTTCCTGCAGAGCAAACAGAGACACACGAAGCCCTCAGACATCTGTGGATTCAATCGAAGGTGCACGTCGAGAGATCGATCTCAAGCTCTCAAGCATGTTTGTTATAGAAGAACCCAACAACAAATGAAGCAGCTGAAACTTGTTTCACATCAATCAGCTACAATATTAAACTGCCGCTCATGTGTCTGTAGTAAATAGTCATCGAACTCAGACTAATGAACTGAAACCAGTGAAGCAAGTGAGTTCAGGAGCAGACGATGGATCGACAGAGGAAAGTCAGTGAAGCTCAGCAGGGTTTCTGTAAGACCTGCGTCCTTTTCTCCAGTGGAAACCAACATGTTCTAGTAGCTGGAATGGCCATAAGTTTAATATTATACAGCTACTTCATGCATTTTCCTGAGACTGTTTGCAGTTTGTGGCCTGTTTCATCGTTCTTATTCGACTTCAGAGACGTTCGAACTTAGTGAAATGTGCCTGAGCTTGCTGTTTAAATGAGTGTGAGAAGAATCCGAGCTCAACAGACGCCACAGCAGGAGAAAACCAGGTTGGAAAATAACGACCCCTGTGAAGATTGTAGAGAAAAGATCAAAGGTCCAGTTCAAGACTGTAGAGCTGGAAAAAATAATCAGACGTTTGGTGAAGATATTTCGTAACAATGCACTGGTGGAGGATCAAAGACAGAGTCCACAGTCTGTCCCGCTGCTTCATCGTCCTGAGACTCACCATCGCTGAGTCAGTTTACAAAGAAACGAAAGCACAGAAGCTTTTAAGGGCCAATATCTCATGATGGGACGTCTGGCTTCCATCAAGGACTCGTACAGGAAACACGGAGCACAGGAACTAACTCTGAGATTCAGAGCTGACAAGTGCATTGATTCATGTGTCGTGTTTAATCAACCACATACAAAGAGTGTGATGTTAACATGCTGAAGCAGAGACCGTAAACCTGAACTGACAGAAGCTGGGTACACAGGTCCTCTAATCCACAGAACATATAGATGGAGATGAGAAAATGTTCATTTGTATTGGAGTCAACCAAAGAAAATCCTGATCGATTGTTCGATGGTGAATAAAATCTGCCTCCTGCTCTGCTGAGGCACCTTCATGTTGTCGACATTGGTCCACAGAGATGAAATAAGTGAACAGAAATGAGCAGCGGACGTCTCCAGCTGTGGAGTGTTTCAGTGTTTGAGGCTGATGGATGGAAACTGTCCCGACAGCTGCAGCAAAGTCAATCATGTTAATAGTGAACAGGAAGAAGCAGGAGATGAAGCCTGAGAGTGAAACAGATGCAGACTGGTTACATGAGCCAGTTTTTCCTTTCCAAATGAAATCAACGCGGTGGACGATTCCCATGAAAGTATTTATATGAGCAGTAAATCAGATGAAGGGATAATGTGTCCTGTTTACATGCTGCACAGTCGCTAATCAGACAGAATCAAAGCCGGCTCTGCAACACATCAGCCCTCAGATCCATGAACTCGCTCCCGGCATCGTTACGGCTTCGCTGCTCTGCTGCGAAATAAAAATCTGTTTGAATAATGAAAATGATTTAATGAGAATAAATTAGTGTTTAATTGTATAATTGTTGTTTTCCAGCCTCTTCCTGGAGCTGTTGTGGAGGAAATACATTCAAAATTGCATTAAAAGTTTAATTTCAAGTACAAATACATTTATATCCCAGATGGACGAACGTATTTTATTTTACAAGCAACAAGTAACTGACAAATGTAGTGGAGTAAAAAGTACAATATTCACCTCTGAAATATACAAGCATGTACAAATATAAAGTATCATAGAAAGATGTGTTGAATGTTTGTGATGAAATGAAGGATGAAGTTTTCCTTCATGAGAAAATTCTCCTCCTTCTGAAGCTGAATCAACTCTTTAAAAAGCCTCTTGGATCAAAAAGCATCGACACAAAGCTGAAAACAGGCTGTTTTTCTCATGAAGCTTTGTAGAGATACGTGGTTCTCACAGGACGACCAGGCTACAAACACATGATGATCTTCTACAATCTGATGCTCGTTGCTGGAGATGAAACAGTATATATGGGATCAGACGACACCAGCTCCACTCGGTGACTCCCACTCTCACACTCTCCTTCCTTCCTATTTGGAAGAACAACAAGATCAGAAGATGAATTATTCCTGCAGAACGTTCAAACATTCGATATTTGAGCTTCCCTTCATTTCACAAAGTAAAGTGACAAATGCTGTTATTCAAACAGTGAACCTGCAGCGTTCTGTGACGCTGCCACAACAAGAGCTGCGAACATCTGTCGCCATTTTTCTGTCCATTTTCCATCCGTCAACGAGGACAACAGCAGCCAGTCTGAAGGGATTCAGATCTGGACCTGGTCAAACTCAAATCACAGAGAGAGACGACAAACGTGGTCCACGAGACATCCTTCTGAAAACAGCCACAGGTGAAGAGAGAGGGGAACAAGTTTGACTGAACCGAGTGGACGACCAACACGCTTTTCCAAAAATAGAAACTTATTAAAGGTTTTTGCCACCATTTTTGAACTTTTAATTCAAAACAGGAACTTAATTAAACTCAAAATGTTGAAATGTGCACTTTGATGTGACTGAGCTGTTATTCAAATTATTATTCCACAAAAGAATCTTCTTTTGATTCTCCTCAGTCGACCATGAACACTTTTAATGATGCAAAAACCAGGAAGTGAAGTATTTTTGGGGGGAAGGTTCCAGCTCAGTGACTCACAGCCTCGTTCATTGTTCCCAGTGGATGAATCCCTCTGACTCTGGTGATCCTCTGACTTTCCCCCAGTTCCTCCATGAGTTTGTGGGGTTTGTGAAATATCTCAACAACTATTGTTGTTTTTGTTAAATCCTTCAGTTTATGGCTGATCCAGGGGACGCCGACCGTAACTTGAACAGACTCGTTAAACTCGTCAGTCCAGCAGCATCAACTCAAAACAAGCCTTTTTCCAGAAGGAAGCAATGTCTCCATTTCCAGACAAGTTTGTAGTCAAATGCAGATCATTTGTCCTGAAGGTGGCTCCAGATGAGCGTCCAAAATGTAACGGGTTCAACCTCTGGGGAGCAAGAGTGTGTCCAGAGAATTTAATGACTCTCTACAAGTTACAGCTTAATATTTTCTTGTGAACAAATAGAAATGCTGTCCTGATGGTGGCGCTATAGAGGGAAGGTAAGACGGATGTCACCACGATTGAGCCTCTGGAGACCATGAATGTTCACAGATTGTTTCATATCAATCTGACCGTCGCTCATCACAGTATGAGGACCTGCAGAAATCTCCTCCCTCAGTTCACGAGATAAAAATAAATAAACCAGTGAAATCACATCATGCACACACGACACCGACAGGCAGGTAATGACTTTCAGCCTCCAGAGGAAATGAACACTTCCTGTCCAGAGAGATTGCTTCAGAGCACCGGCCCGGACCAGAGACGCTCACTCATACAGGCTGTTATCAGAGCAGATCTCATATCCATGAAGCGCAACACAAACATGATGTTAACCGTGTGTTCACATGCAGATAAGAGCTGACGGGAGGAAGCAGGAAATGTGCTGGATGCTGCATGTCTGCCTCCTCCACCTCATCAGACTCTCCTCGGCCCATCTTCATCATCATCATCATCATCATCATCATCTGACCCACAAACATGTGCAGTGCACGTTGGATCAGAGGGTGAAAGGTTATTTTAATAATGAAGGACTCAGGTGTCCTTTTTGTCAGACACATTGTTCAGGTTTTTTTAGTTGGTTTATATTTGTGAAGAAAATATTTCATACTGAAAGATTCAGATGAAAATCTTCTGACAATCAATCTCACTCCAACATCTAAACTGTGAAAAGTTCAGTGTCTCCACAGTCTTTTAACATAATCAGCTTTCTGCCGTTTATAAAAAACTCTCTCTCTGTCTTTGCAGTCGACTTACTTTCATTTCATATGAATCTGTGATGGCTGCTGCCGACTGTTCACATGTTTGTGACATTAAGTGCTGTTCCTCCATCATGAATGATGAGAACGTCTGTCGTCAAATGCACGCTCACACACACACACACACACACACACACACACACCTGCTGCACGTCGTGTGTGGATTTCCACTGCTGGAGCAAACACACGGGTCATTTCCCAACCTGGACTCAGACCAGCAAACAGACACTTGAAGTCCTCGAGAAGAAATAGTTTTCATCATTTTCCAACATGAGTTGAGTTTGGAAAATGTCAGTCTTATGTGGAAGATTACAGACAGTTTGACATCTGCTCCACTTTGTCAACACAAGAACAGACTGCGGATCAGTTCAGTCGAGGAACAGCAGGAGGGGATTGAACTGTGTCCTCAGTTAAAGTTCAGACAGGAAGTTTATTCAGAACTCAGAACAGAACTCAGCTCCGTCAGCACTAAGACTCAATGGCAACTTACTGTCCTCAGTCTGTCCTCATGTCCCTGCATGTCTTTTATTGTGGCTTTGCTTTTATAGCACCAGAGTAAATGATGTGTTTGATACTCTGTATGTGTGGCACACCTAAGAAATGTGACTACATTCATGTGGATTTACTGTGATCTCACCTGCTTTATACAGGTTACATTTATTTGTTGCCGTGGTCTTCGGACCGGAGACCCGTAACACACGTCTAATGATGCAGCACGATAACGTCTTATTTACTCCAATTTTTCTATTAACATTATTTCATTTCATTGCTTTGTCTCGTTTTATGAGGCTCCATGTTACATGTTTTAAATAGTCACCTGATGATGTTGTCTTATGTTGCTCTGCAGTCTTGATCATCTCAATTTCGCAATCTTAGATTCTGGTTTTAGAGAGTGACATCTTCTGACTCTGACTCTGGCACATTTGCAACAATGAGCTCGACAAAATAAGAAAACCAGCAACCTTCTGGTCACAGGATGTTTCTCCGTATCAGCCAATAAGATTCCAGGAAACTTTATACAATTTTCGAGCCGTCAGAGGACATTAAGGATGAACCAGCACTTCCACCTCGCCTGCCTCTCGTCTCACAGGGTCGACCTCGTTACATCCCAGAATAGTTTCCCTGCTCTAATTGACAGGTACGATCACACAGCACAGAAGAGCTCGGTTTTATCGGTGACTCATCGCAGCACAATGTGGCTCTGGTCCATTTCTGAAAGAACCTGTGATTGAGGGAAAATAACAGTGTTTGATTGTGACGTCTCGTCAGGCTGATGTGAGCGAAGGGAGCAAAGAGTGATTCAAAGGCAAAGCTTCCAGATACAGGGCAAACTGCCCCGATGGCTCCATCGGCATGTGAATGTATGTAAATGTGAATGTATGCTAAATTAAATTGTAGAATTGTAGATAATTCAGTCTGTGATTACAGATTATTTCTCAGTGTGTCGAATCTAAAGTCTGCAGCAAACATCTGTGCAGAGATGGAACAGATGCTCCCTAATGAGTGTTTATGTGAAAACACTATATGTTGCTAGCAGGAGTCATCAGATCAGGGATTCATGACGAGCTCAGTGAGAGTGTGCAGAAGTTCATCGGCTCAGGTTTGGCCTCTCAGGTGACAAAGTGCTTGGTGCCTGTAACTGCAGCGTGAGAGGAACCTGCAGTCAAATGGAAAAGTAAGCTGAGGTCAGTTCAACTCCTTCACCACATGAACACGTTTCACTAACAAAGACCACGCAGGTGAAGATATGGAGCTGAGCTGGCGTTGGAGGGAGAGATTGAGGGTTCAGAGGGATGAAGGGATGAGGTGAGGTCGTCGTCGGCCGGATGAGGAGGTGCGATGGTCCGGTGTCAGCTGGAGACATGAAGACAGGAGGGGACAGGGGAGCAGAGACTGTGAGTCCAGGAGCCATCTCTTCATGTCCTTCAGGTTTCGATGTTGCCCCCGTGGTTCCTGTCTACGAACAAAAGGGAGGAGAGAGAGAAAAGAAAGGGGAGTCAGAGGGGAAGGAAAGTGACTTAAATACTTGTTGTTCAGAAACTGTGTCTTTGAGGCGTCTTTGTTCTAGTTATGAAACTAGTTTGCTTTTGCAGCTTCATCTCAGCTTTATTATAAAACATTGACTTTGATGGACCTTTTTTTTAAAAAAAAAAACAGCAGCAACAAAGCATGAAATTTTAATTTTTTCTGCAAGAAAAGTTTCTTCAGGTCTTTTTGTGGCCAAACAAAATTTCTGTGGATTAAAAAAAACAATGTTTACCATTATTAAAGTGTATTTTCCTCACTGATTCGTTCGTACTGACATTTCCATCCCTGTAAATAAACCAACACATAAAATCAATGGTGAAGACTTATTTTAAATTTAGCACACACACACACACACACACAGTAATTAGGTCTGAGCTTTAAAGAGTTTGGGATGAAAATTGAAGTATTTAAGTAAAATTACACCTAAACTAAAAATAGGCTCAAACAAATCCTGGTAGTCTGTGAAGAGACGAGTGCACAGAGCAGCAAAGCAACTTTTTTTTTTTGGTTGACCCAAATGAATTTTGGCACCTTCGACAGATGAAAATGCATCTGAAGAGCCGTGTGAAAGATGTGAGACTGTGTGTCCACAGAAGGATTGTTTCTCTGGCTTTTCTGTGTTTGGGGGCAGAACGGTGGACACCTTCATGTCCTCAGGCTTCAGAGTTGTCCTGCTCGCGGCTCCTGTCCTCACCTGTGACGAGGTGGCACAGGTAGGTTCTGCCTCTATTCAAAGCTGCTGAGACTCTGCCTCTGTGTCGCCGCCTCCGTGTTCAAGACGTTGGCAGCGCTCACTGTTCCCTGTGGATTTCATCTTTTTACAAGTCTGTTTTAATGTCACTCGTGTTCGAGTTGCTGCTCCAAATGTTTCACAGGTAAATTTTACACTCAAGGTTTTGTTTGTGGGACAAATATGAAGCTGAAACAGGCAACAGTCATTATCTGAGATGAGCAGCTGTTTAGACAATTGTTGCTTTCGTCCAATAAAGGTTTTAGAATTGGATTTTCATCCTCGATGCAGATGGCATAATAACATTAACATATCACCCTGGGATGGTTCTGGCTGGCACAGATATAAAGACTGTGCTGCTGTTTCTGTGCAGGAAGCCTCGGAGGGTGAGACCATCTGAAACTAAGTTGGCATCTTCAGAATCTCAGCAGGGAGGAGGGGAGGACGTCCGCGGAGGCCGACCACTTGCTCCGCGGCAGTGAAAGGGTTTGGCTGTCAGCTGCACCTGTTGGAGACTATTTCCTGTCAGCAAATCATGATGCAGCCTCACATGGGACCGAGAGCGAGGTAATAACTTCACCTCTCATCAGCTATGATGAGTTCTGGTGCTTGTTGTTAGTCAGTGTGAGGTCAGAGCCAAGAAGGGGAGGAAAAGAAACTCGTCCATGGACGACAGGACAACATACTTTTCTGCCTCTGGTTTTTCTGGACCTTCCCTCTGTGGTCAGTTCACACATGAGTCCAACCCTGAGGCAAGAGTCGCATTTTGTAAACAGCCATTTGTGAGCATTGCTTTCATGCAGACGGCTCGTGGACTTGATTTAACGGCCACCGGTGTCATTGATGTGTGTTTTTTCTGATGAACCTGCTGCTGCTGCCTTCACTTGTTCCTTGACAGTTGTTGTCGTAGATAAAAATCGTCTGACCTCTGGTTCTGTGTTGGAATCGACTGCTGAGATGATTCAGAGAAACCTTTCTTCATTTCGTCTTCACAGAGGAAGAGAGAAGCTCCGCAGGCTTCACGCGAGGGTCATACTGGGATGTTTTCTTTTTCAGATGAACAATGTCAATCAGCAGGGATCTTTGTCTTCATGTGTTCGGCCTTTGACCGGCCGGTTCGCTCGCTGCATTACACCAGAAATTACTGTCAGTATCTGTATCAGCAGCTTCAGCTCGTGCACATTGTTGGACAGTTCCTGACATTTAAGTCGACCGCTCTTAACCTTCAGCTCGAGTGCTGCACAGAGAACGAGTGAGTCACTGTCCGGAGCTCGAGGACACTTTGACTCAGAGAACAGGAGAAAAACTGCAGTATAGAAAAAGTTCCTGCATCAGAAAAAGTGTCTTTAAACCACCAACAGATACAGAAACAGCTGGAGACACATTTTCTTTTCTTTCAGCTTCTCTGCCCTGCTTCTCTTTTTATCTCCTTTCAGCTGGCGTCCATCCCTGTGTACATTTCCCACAATCCACCTCGGGCCCAGAAATCTGGAGGATGAGATTCTCACTTTCCAGAGTCTGATTCTCGTGTTCCTGGCGATGCTGCAGGAAGTTTGGCACAAACACAGCAGAAAGTTGTGTGAAGGACATGAGTGACATTAAAACACAGACATGTAAAAAGATGAAATCCACAGGGAACAGAGAGCGCCGCCAACGTCTCAGAGGTTTATCCAAGAAAACAGCCCACAGAAAAACCAACTCCAAATATAAGTTGGAAGCAGAGAATAATAAGCATTGATGCAAAAGTTGAAGTCGTAGTTCCTCTTTTGGTTTCATAGGTTTGATAACTTTATGATAAAATCTAAATGAGCTACCAGGACTCACAGAAGAAAGACTAAACGTAAATTCACCCGGCAGACTTCAGACTTCAGACTGAGGAGAGACAAGAAACAGCTGCCTCTCTACACCATCAGTCTGGTCACAGGGCGGCTGAACAGACTGAACAGGAAGGTGGAGCAGACAAAGCCAAGACATTATCACATGTGTCTGTTGAGTCCCTGAGGTCGAGTCCCTGAGGTCTCTGTAGACTCAGAAAGAGGAGAGTTGAGCTCCTGGATGTGAAGCTGGATGTGAAGGAAGTCTCACTCCTGTGGCTCTGAAAAGTCTGATGTCAGCTTGGATTTAAAAATGTGACCTTGTTTTATTTAAAGCTTCAAATCCTCCCTGCTGCAGTACGATCCTCTTCTCTGTCTCTGACTCTGTTCAGGATATTACAGCAGTCATAAACTGGCTCACTGGATGTGACGAGCAGGGACGTGCAAAGAGATTTTACAGAAGTCAACACAGGCCAGAGACAAACAGCAGGAAGGAGAGACAGACTGAACACATGGACCAGCTTCTTCCAGCTGAGTTTCTTCAGCTGACGACCTGCCACGTGGTTCATGGTTCAGTTTAAATATTCTTCATGAATGACAGTATGAAGAATCTTTAATATGGACACAGTTTGGTTTCATTAGTCTGGGTCTTGACTTGATCTGTAGTCCGGTCAGAATCAGTCCTGCCCTCGACTTGGACCCGACCCAGTTAAATCTGACTGATGCGGGGGACATGTCAGTGCTTGTGTGATGACATGAGGTGTAATTAATTTAAATACTCAAAAATCTAATGTTTGTGTTTCCTGGTTGATGTGTGAGTTTCTCTCCAGGTTATTTTCTGCAGGAGATGAAATTGTTCACACTCGGAGGACAAAATGTGAAATGTTGCACGCTGGTGATAAATTTCAGCTTGTGATTGATTCTCCTCCCTCAGTTTGTGTTTGGCTCATGTTGCCAGGATTTTTCCACAGTGTTTCCCCCGAGATATTGAATCTTTTTTCATTCTAGTTACTTATTTATTTGGCGCCTGCAGTTTGGGCTCAGAGGATTTAGCATCTCTGTAGTCTCACATCCTCCTGCTTACATGTCAAAGTGATGCTTTCACAGCGGAGAAATACTGAACATGAACATTTAAGCCTGTTATAAAATGATCATATGTGCAAGTCTGCATGTTCCATAGACAGACAGACAGACAGACAGACAGACAGTGATGTGGATTAAATCCTCTCTGGAAGTGCTTGCAGCTCAGTTCCAGTTAAGGTAACAGCAGAAGTCGGAGTCGTGTCTGATCGGCTGTGTCGGAGGGAGGAAATCTTCCCGGACCGTTCAGGCAGTGATCCTGAGGCAAAGGAGGATTTAAAGATCCAACATTAAAGCAGGACGGTGCGATGGACGAGGAGCTGCAGAGATGCCTTCAGGCTGTAGGAACACCGCATCGATCCCAGAGCATTTGGTTAATATTGACCCATAATGCAACAGTCTGGCTTCAGAACAGCACTTTGTGATTCCTATCAGTCTTCATATGATTGAGAAGTGCTGCTGTTCTGTGGTCGATTGTCCTGCAACACAGGAGGAGACAAACCTGACGTCGTTTTTCAAGATGCTGTAAAAATCACCTGTTATTCATAATAAAAAAACTGTCACAGCAATACAACACTTCAGAGTTGTTTCATTGGAAGGAAAATGTTCCTGCAGCTGATTTTCAGCTTCAACAAAAAACTGAGGTTCAGGACATTTACTGTTTTCTGTCCATTTACTTGTGTAATGAGCCGTTCAGCCACATTTAAAGAGGTCAGTACTGTCTGATTCCTACATTTACAGGTGCATAAACACACAGACTCATTGAGACACTCCAGGTTAACACACACACACACACACACACACACACACACACACACACACTTGGAGCCCTGCTCTTTATTCAGGTCACTTTGTTGGGACTGTTGCGTTTTGCTGTTCTTAACCTTTTTAATTGACACTCTGACATTTTGGTGTCAGCTTCCTGTCTGTCCTCCGGTTAGTGTGTAAACACGTCTCACATCTGACACCAGGACCTCAGGCTCATCGGTGTGTGTGTGTGTGTGTGTGTGTGTGTGTGTGTGTGTGTGTGTGTGTGTGTGTGTGCGCGCGTGTGTTCGATGTCCTGAACATCATGTCAGACTCTCCAGTTGGTCGTCGTCGTTGCTCTGGGTTGTGGAGAATCATTAACTGAGTCAGAGGCAGTTGAGACAGGTTGTAAATAGGTTCATCTAAAAGAGTAGATGAGGACAGTGACTCACAGAATCTCTCCTGGACCTGAACGTCACACTGAGGCCGGAGGCTCTTTTCCCTCCTTCAACACGATTATTTTTCACCTCAACAGGATCAAACTTCTGTGTTGCTTAAAAACTGTCCTCGAACCGAGAGTCGATTCCACCCTGACAGGAGTGTGAACTGGGGATCAGAGCTGTGCAGGAGTTTCCATGTCGGGTTCAAAAGATAAGTGACATCTGCAGAAGCTGCCGTTAAATATTCATGTCACACACACACACACACTGAAGTCTTGAATGACAGATTGAAGAGGGGAGCTCTGGGAGGGTCTGGACCTCCTGCAGAGTTTCTCCATTCGATCCTCCTGAACGTCCTCAGCATGAGGACGTCAGCGTGCTCCTCCTCTGTTTGTTGCTGCTGTCTTTGTTCAGGAGAGAGAGGCGGCTTGAGGAATTAATGATGAGGCATTGTTGCTTTAACAGTTGCTCATTAAAAAATATTTATTGTCCTTTTTTCACGATATCTGAATCATCTTCGAGCTGAACTCTGCTGATCAGATCAGTGTCAGATCAGTCAAACATGTTTGCATTTTAGAACAGTTCCCAGTGATTGAAAGGCACAAGCAGATAGATGTCAATCCCCCAAAGTCCATACATGAGGACATTTTCATATTTACTGTTAAAATACAGTGTTTGATTGACATGACAAATTTCAGATATGACAATTATAAGAAGCCGAAATTATAATTTGTTGGCAATGTGAACCACGAACATTTGGGAACCACGGAAACTGGGACGTCTCCACTGTGTCGTCACTTTCATCTAATGTAAAGACGCTCAGTCTCTTTATAAATGGTCACAAGCCAGAAGTGACAGTGATATATGTCTCCATAGTGGATCAATTCACCAGAACTCCATCAGCGATCAAGGTCAGACTCTGCCAGATCTAAGATCAGAGGAGTTTATCCACTCGATAAACGCTGCTTCCAAGATATGTGAGGTTAATATTTCAAAGCCGTGTTTGAAGTGGTAGTTTGTATCTGGGCCAGAGAACGGCAGGACAGATGTCCACCACCTCTGGAGTTCAGACAGAGACGGACTCCTCCCTGCAGGTGGAAGATCGAACTTCACACCTGACGCAGAAAATTTCCACGTGGAAGAGCTGAAGGCTTCGACCAGCACCACGGCACAGAGACAGAGACAAGACGGAAATGAAATGGCTCCGTCTTGTGTCCTCAGACTTGAGGTGACCTTTGCTGAAAACTTGAAATCCGTCTGAGCTCAGATTCACAAACCTTCTGTGACTCTCAGGAAGCTTTTCACTGAAGCTCACAATCCTGGGAGTCAATCCCAGTTTGACTTAGGAAAGTTGTCAGAGCAGCAGGGAGCAATGGAGTCAAACCTTCGCCTCAGTCAAAGTGTGTTTGTGGGTCGGGACACTGACAGTGAGAGTCGCTGATAATTATTTGGACTGACACATAAATCCGCAGTGATCAAACTGTGATGGAGACATAAAGCTACGTCCTCCGTGTTTTGTCAAATGGATGGAAAATGTTCTCTGAACCGGTAGCTGAGCTGCTATTTTGGGCTCAAGCATCAGTGTTGCCATGGTTAGAGATGTTCTTTACAGCCACCAGGCTCAGACTCTCCTGACGGAGCCTAACGAGAAGCTGCGCTGAGGCCGATCTGTCTCTCGAGCCAATTAACTCGACGTCGGCACAGTTTAACTGAGCGATTCGAAGGAGAGGTGAGGTCTGGTCCAGGACCGGCCCTGGTGCCAGTTTCATGTTTGTGTGCTTCATTACAACGTCCTGTACGTGTGCAGTGGCCTCCTGACGTCTGCTGGACGTTAGAGGAGATTCAGATATACAAATATCCGAGGATTGTTTCAAATCAGAGAGGCAAGAAAAGCAGCAGAGGAGAAATAAAGAAAGTTGGAATTCAAGGTGGTGCAACAAATAAAAAAAAGATTTTGAAAAGATGCTGACAAAAGTCTGAATCTGTGTCTTGCTCAGCAGCTTCTCTCTCTTACGTACAGGAAAGTACCACAGAAGCTGCAGTAAACGTCCCAAGACACTGCAAGTTCAGTACCATAGAATATGGTAATATCCACATCAGTGCATCAGTGTAAATCCCCTGTAAGCCTGGTTTAAAGTCACTGATTCTGGCCCCGCTGAGCTCTTCATTCTTACTGAGTGGTATTAATGCACATGAGGAAATATTTTCTTTACATATTTTGACATGTCCTGCCAGACTTGTGAAGACAGGATTATCCTTAATATCAGGGTCTGTCTTTTATCCAGCAGTTTGTGAGTTTACTTCAGAAGAAGAAAGTGGGAAACGATTCATCTCTGTTTCTGATGTGAAATGAGACTGAAGTCATTCCCAAACGTATGTTCAATCATATATAGGCCGAAGTCTGCTGCTTCTCCTGGCAGTCAGTCTTCATCTTTATCCTGGGCTCTTTAGTTTCCCAAATAAATCAAGAGAATGCCTTTTGCTTGATGTCCATGAAGGTAACATCTTTATCAGACTAATCCTCCCTCTCCAGGAAAAGGACGAGGTCTCTCCACGTCATTTTTAACCTCTGCGCAAAATTAAGTTTCCACAGATCCTCAACACTGGACAGCACTTTTCTTCCAAGATAAAGTCTGAGGAAAAGTAACAAATGAACTTGTAAAGTCAAAATTCCCTCAATGCATAACAAAATATCTGAACTAGTTTTATTTCATAAGAGAAGAACTGTGCGCTGATCTGGATAGTGTACACCATGAAGTAATGAAGCAGGAAGTGCCTCGATGAGGAAGCATGTCGAGGCCCAGCGAGTCGCACACATGCAGACACACATCAAAGGCTCTGCTCGCTCTCTCATGTGATGGAACATTATCTTTGACACAGTTTAACACACGAACAGGATTTAATTAGTGTTGGACACTGGAGCTCTGTGACGGCTGACACCCCCCCCCCGATCACAGCCTCCCACCAGCTCTTCCTTTATCTGCTCGTTGTTATTTCTGTCTCCGTGGCACATGAAGCCCAGCAGGAGGCGTGTTGTTGCTGTGTTGCAGAGACAGACCCACGATTACATGGACATCAGGGGGTCTCATCAGCATCTGGGGAGAAAATCACACCGAACCCGACCTTCACACCAACAGCAGCTCGTGTTTCTCTCATGAGCTCTTCATCTCTGAGGGACAGTCAAAGGAACCATCGTCTCAAAATAGGTCACATTAAAGGAATGAGGCTTTTCAGCCTGATTCCTGCGCAGCTTTTCCTGAGAGAAGTCACCTCTCTCACTCGTCTCATGCCTCGGTTTTCCATCATCGAGAATCTGGAACTCTGAACTCTAAGCTCTGAGTCCTGATCCCTAAACTTGACCGGCCTGTTTCTGCCTGATCCATCTGGAGAATCATCCCTTTATGGACGGTTGGTGTGAGTCTTGTTCTGTGTTCGATCTAACGTTTCTTACCGACACGTCAGATTTGACTTGTTGAATGAGTTCGTGCTGACGAAGCTGCTTCAGTTGAAACCAGCAGCTCAGCTTTCACTTGTTATTTAAATGTCGAGTGACCCTGGAAACCTTTGGAAGAGGTTTAAAGCTCGGCCGCATATTAATGTGAGATAATAATGTCAAAATCAAACGAGCTGTTTTCTCTTCAGACCAGAGAGCTTTTTGCAAATGTGATCTAAAAATGCAAATGAAGAGCTTCAAACACTGATCGAGTGCAGCGTCTTCATCAGACAAACAGCTGCCAGTATTTTTTACAGTGTTGTTGGGAAACAGCTGCTTCTTTCTGCTGTCGAGGGTTTTTCTTCAGGAAATGACTGAAGACCGGTTTTTGTAGATTTGAGTCGTGCAATAAAAATTCAGTCACAACTTTCATTCTCATGTGTTTGTTTTTCAGGAACATCTCAAACCTCAAGACAATTAGAGGATTCAGAGGAGAAGAAGAAGGGATGAAGGAGGAGAGGAGAGACGGATCTGTGGCCTCTACATGATGAGTATTTATAATCTTACTTTAACAGTTTCTTTCACACCAACTCTGTCAATCTGATGACTGACATCAAGTCATCCTGCTGCGTCTCCATTTACTCCCACACAGACACTGACAGCAGCCTCCACTCGGCTGCACGGAAACATGAAACTGCCGTCGTCACTTGATGAGCTCAGTGTATTTTGTACCTGCAGAGTTTAGTGGAGTAGCAGTTCTGTTGGATTGAGCCTCAGTGTTTTCTCGCTGCTCGAGCATCTTATCCGAACCTGCACATCGAGGCTGTTTCCTCCGCTGCCGCCGAGGCCGAAAGACGCCTGCGATCGCTCGCATCTGTCAGTCTGAAGGATTCTGTTATACAGTTGATCGCTGGGAGCCAACACACAGAAGCCTTCTTTAACTGCGGGTTTGACCAGAGATGTGGTGAAATGGAGAAGCTCAGAGTTCATCTGATCAGGGAGCTGCTCAGATTCACGATCGATCAGTCGTCACCTGAGCTGAATCCAACAAATCCGGCTTCATCCCAATTCAGTTTGTCCAAGTTAAGCTCGGGTTTGTCTGATTATTACATGAAACCACACTATAGTAATATTAAATTACACTACAAAGGATGAAATCATCGAGCCTGATGCCCGTTTTTGTTCCCATCACCAGATATTTTCAGGCTCATCTGTGTCGTCGTCATCCACTGAGCTGCGTTCAGTTATGGAACCAACACTGACGTCTGACTTTGTTCGTTTGTGTCAGAACGAGACGGAGCGAGCGTGACGACGACAGACTTACAGGAAGTGACAGGAAACCAGACGCACAACAGCAGGACCTGATCTGAGCCGACAGCCAGCATCCAGCCGAAGAGGAAGTCTCTTTCAGAATAAAGCATTAAGCTGCGGCCCTTTGTGAATCCGTCATCGTGTGCCGGGTTCTTCTGAATCAGTGTAAGTGAACGTTTTAATGTCTACATCTGCTCAGCGTCCCTCCGAACAGAAACCTCATGCGAGCTGTTGAAAAGGCTCACGGCACGACAACAGAAGCAGCTGTTATCACCTCAGCGATGACGGCGACTTTGACAAGTGAGTCAGACGACGTCCTGGAGCGAATGAAGCCAAATACTTCACATTAATAAGAGTTTATTAGTGAAGCCTGGGGGGAAGCAAATCACAAACTGACATGACATCCGTGTTTTCTCTGTGCAGTCAGAAAACACATCTGTCTCCCGTCCGGCTTCACATCCTCCACAGAGTGAGGAGCTCATCACTGCAGACTTTTTAAAGGAAGTGAAGACGTCTGTCCATCATGTGGAGCCGAACAGACACCGGCGTGCGTCCTCGTCGCAGGTCTCAGCCGTCGGCCTCAGACTGTTTGACTCAGACTGAAGAAGCTGCTCGACTGAACCACGGAACAAATTCATTTTCATCACGGGCTGAAAACTTGCATCTGAACTTTCCTCCTGCGGCAGAGCTGAGAGCCGAGGACGAGCGTGTCCACTACACCTGCTGTGTCCGTTTCAAATCAGCGCTGATGTTGTGTTGGCTTTATTCATTTGTTTCACTTTATTCATGATGTCTGACCAGAATTCAGTGTTTGCGTTTGTTCAGCCTGATGTGGCCTCATCATGCTGAGAAAGTGTCAGAGCACAAAAGGAGTTTGGTTCCAGTTGAAGTGTTTCTTCACACTGTTCTTTGTTCTTTGTGTTGGTGCGATCGAAGCTCTCGACTGCGCTTCCTTTCCTTCGCCTCAACGTTTTATCTCCACTCTAAAGAAATGAAACCAAACTGAAGGATGTGTGTGAAGATCCTCGACTGCTGAACCACAGACTGTGTGTGTGTGTGTGTTCAGAGATGACATTTGTTGGTCTGAACAGGATTAAAGGACTGAACACTGTCACATGTTGCTGCCTTCAGACATTCGTCTCTCACTTCAACACAACATGGTGCAACAACATAATCCTCTGTTTGACAGCTCTTGGTGTTCTGTGCATTATGTTCGTGGTGGTTGATACGACTGCTTCATCTGATGCAGGAGTGAGGAGCCCTTTACAAACTGACAGACCTCAGCAACACCTTTCCTTTATTTACTGGTGAAACAACATTGGAAAACTGAAAATCCCGAATGATTCTCTCGAGCCACTCGGCCGTGCTCACATGTTGAATCAGGGAATGAACAGGGTTTGTGCCACGGACAGCTGGAGGAGCTCCGTGTGATCTGGACGCTGCGATGGCCGGCGAGCCGCCGTGTGGTGTGTGTTCAAGCTTCAGCGCTGAGATCAAGTCCACATGCAGAAGATATCGGGATGAGACCAGACTCCAAGCGAATGTGACGATGACAAGGTGACGGAGAGGATCGGCCTCACGTTGGGAGGATTTCTATTAAAGAAAGAATTCTATTCTAAGAAAATATTTCTCAGATCAAACAAGATGCAATTTGTCTAATATATTTTTATAAAATTTACAAACACATTTGATGTTTCCTGTTGACTAATGACCCTTCAGGTAATCGAGCAGAATCTGTTTACAGCGGAGTGAAGAGCATTTCCTGTCATTCTCTGATCTGCTGCCACCTGTTCACACCTGTGCACCTGTTTCTCATCCCCTCATCAAGCCTCAGTCTACATACAGCTCATCTCCACCTGCGGCCAGAGGGACGCTTCTAACCTGCTCAACGTCTGTGTTCACACACTTTTATGTTTCAGTCTTTGTCTCGCCTGTGTGCTTTTTTTGGAACAAGTACATTTTTTTCATCCGTCCGTTCAGTTTGTGAGTCGCTTCAGTCCAAACCTCGGTGAACGGAGCCGTTGCAGCAGCGGCTGTGAGAGATGTGCAGAGACATGAGGAGGAGCAGATCCCAGCAGGGAGGTGGAGGTGGGGGTGGAGGTCTGTCAGGTGGACCACACAGAGACAGAGGGACATGGCTAATTTATGAGTGAGAATATTCACCTTCTACTCATAATCCTTTCAGACACAGTTGGGTCGAGTAAAGCTGGTGATTTTCTGTTTGTCACTGTGGCTAAATCTTGTGTGCAGATCAACGATCGGACAAGGAACCAGAGTCTCCTGCTGTTACTGTGTGGAGATGTTCATGATGAACACTGTGGAGATTTACAGACTGAAATAGTGCAAGAAACCTGTGACACTATTCAAAGTTTTCTCTGAAATCTATGTGAAGGATTGGTACAAAACTTCCCGTCTGATGACCACGAGGTTCACATTTTAGTTCTTTATTAAAATATCTGAACAACTGTTGGGTGGATTTCTGTGGATTTGGTTTGTGGAAACAAAGTCCAACTCTGAAACTTCACAAAGCTCCATTTAGCTTTTACTGTGGATGACTGACAGGCGTTTGGAGACTGTGGGATGATGTTGAAATAAAGATGAACCTCAGCTAAATTTAACATTAGAAGAGAGAAACAACCTGCTGTTCTGGACAAAGTCAAACTGGAAAAAATGAGTCAGAAACGAGTAAAAACTGTGAGGTTTTCTTTGACATTATTACATAAGTCTGTTCTGGGAAGAGTTGTGTGTAATTCCAGCTTTGACGTCAGGGCGGCTTCATGGTCAGAGAAGTTCTCCAGAAATGTTCTAAATGCAAACAATTATCCCATTTTGAAATGTGCATCCAACCATGAGTCCTATGAAACTGAACATGACACACACACACACACACTCTGATGTGTGACGAAAACATCAATTTACTTCACGTCCACACCAACACAGCAGTCTTCACGCTCTCCCTCCTGCTCACGCTCCATTTCATTACCAGTCCTGAAAACACTGTTGTGACACTGAATGAAATCCCCTCTCTCCGTCTGTGATACAGAGTTTTGATCAGAGGAAGAATTCAGATCCACTGGATGACACTACTGGTTGCACACTTTGATATGTCAAGTGGCACCTTTGAATATCTTATGAAAACAAGCACTGTTCAAATTGTGAGATAAAATGAATAATTGTTGCATGTAACCTGACGAACTGCCTTGTTGTTACCTTGAACTCTCAGAGTTGTTGAAATCTAAAACCTTAATGAGGGTAATTTCCTGACAGATCTCCGTATTTGATAGAGTTGAGTTCCACAATGATTCACACAACAATATGTGTTTAAAATGTTAAATATAGGTGGAAGCCACCGGCGCTGTATGTGCTGGGATTCATTCAGTCAAACCCTGAACAGCAGCGTCACGGTCGAGTGTGATGAGTCAGGTTTGTGTGAACATGCTCGTCTTCTGTTTTCTTCTTTTCATCCGTTCAGTCTGAAAGTTCAGAGTCTGCAGGAAGCCAACACTCCAGAAAACACACCGGATGCTGTTGGACAGATATGTTCAATCAAGAAGACACAGACACTTTGACATCTGTCCAAAAACCTCAGGTGGACTTTTTTTGTGTGTTTTATTGCATCTGGATCATTTCTCACAAATGCTCAGCTCGATCTGTCATTTATTCCTCTCAGGATCATAATTAAGACCAACAGCGCCCCCAACAGGTGAAGGTTGCAACAGCAAAGTCAATCATACACGACTCAGAAGCAGCTTCTCATTCATGTAGCTTTTAATACCTGATTCTTTTCATCACATCTTTCTTTTAAAAATAATCACCTCTAAAATATTCAGATTCAGATTCTACTCAGACTTCAATCTGAGTGATTAACTGGATGAGTGCATTTACAAAAGGACAGACTTCTAAAAACAGTCATGACAGGAAAAGATGGAAACACTGTCCAACTTCTCTTCACTTCCTCTGCAGCCTCTGACGGAGCCTTGACCGGAGCTCAGCCGCCGACAACAAGCACCGGCTGCTGCTCGCAGCCAGGCGTCCGGCGGGGAATGATCGGAGAGTCAACACACATGTGGCTTTATTCCAGCTTCCATCCTGACCTTTATTCACCTCTCAGCATTCAAGCTCCTCACCGGTCCACAAAATCCTCCGAGCACCCGCAAACTCCCCCAGAGCCGAAAGAGCCGGCGCCTCCCTCGGTCAGTCGTCAGGCTCGGTGACGCACTGCTCCACGATCTCCCTCAGGTTGGGGTTTTCCATGGCGGCGGCAACTCGCTCCTTATCGTTGATCTGCTTGTTAACTGGAGACACAACCTTCACTGAGCCGCTGAATTACAATGAGACACACAAACACTGACACACACATCAACAGCAGCTTCACTGTTTCACAGCTACACGACTGTGAAAGTGGTTTTAAATTTTTACGCATTTTACATTTGTTGTGCCACCAATGTTGTTGAGATATATTAGTCTGGAATGCCATGACATTTTGATCATTCATGGTTTCCAGATGATATATCCTACACAGTTTGATCGCCTGATTTTTCATCTAGCACCATCATCAGGTCAAAGCTTCCACTTGGTTAATGACTGACCGAGTCTCTGCCTCAGTGGGAGGTCGCTGAATCTAAAGAAACCATTTTCTACGTCTGATTAAAAAAATAATAAAAGACACTTACTATCTTCCTCAGTCGAGTGCGTTCCTTCTGAAATGTAAATTTCCAACTGAGAAGAGAAGAAAAACATCGGATATTAAAAAGCAAACTTTCACGCTGATGTTTGCTTATTCAGCTATTATTCAAGGAATGAATGTAAGAACTACGTCACGAGTATTTCAGTGATTCAGGTTTAAAGGTGATTCAAAGGTTTAAAGAGAACAACAACGATTTGAATCTTTTAAATACTAAACTGGTGACAGTACAAGTGCTGCTCATGTGACAGAAGAAACAGTTCAAGACAACAGGCTGTTTCACACTGGCTGTGTCTCCTGGTTCCAACGAAGGAACTAATGTCCTTTGATGCATCTTTCATATAAAACATAGTGTTGAGCTGAATTCGTCTAAAGTCTGGACTTGATATTGATTAACTCTTAGTTACTGTAGTTTCTCTGCTGCTGGTCAGCAGGTGGCGCTGCAGCATTGGCCATTCAACAGGCCAGTTAACGTTCTTTACAACTCTTAGATCCAGTTGCTGCAATTTACTTCACGAATCACACTTCGACTCAGAAATATGTTTTTAGATTTTCTATGATTTTCGCTTGTTGGGAAGATCATTCAATCAAATAACCGTCCATAAATCCACTTCATCACAGGGAAAAGATGCTCCTTTTTACTGCTGAACCGGAGAAACATCATGTTTTTAAGTTTTCTTTCTAATAGCTAATACAGCAGACTTTTAACGGTACCATTAAAATATAAGCTTAAAAAAACGGCTCGAGTTGTAGCCGACAGCTGTACAGAGCGAAGCGACTGTGTCAATATGGGAAGTGAAGAAGCCACTCGTAGAGTAAATGTTTTCTGACATTACAGAGACTCTGAATGTCCCTCGGGAAGCTGATGAACAGCAGCAGAATCAGAAAAGTCCTGATCTGGAGAAACGAGGACACGGTTTCTGAAAACAGACGCTGCTGTTGAAACTTTTCATGAAGTGAACGAACCACAAACCAAACTGTTCGCCTCTGTTGTTCTGGAGCAGAAGCAGATATTTAAATCCCCTTTAACAACAAGTGACCACGTTGTTCTCACCTTGTGTTTAAAGGGCAAACATCGCTGCAGCTTCACTTGTAAGCACAGACCTGCAAACACATGAAGCATCAGCATCAGACACAGAACCTGATCACAGCAGCATCTCAGGAAAAAGAACCAGCAGATTAGAGACGACTGTCAGACGTTACTCATCTGATTCTGCTGGTGACAGAACAGAAACACAAGTCTGAGGAATGCAGCGTCTCTCTACTTCATCGTTGTTAACTTGTTGGTGTTTCGAGGGTTGAGGTGAACTGAAGCTCTTAGTTTCTTTATATAAACTGTTTTTAACAGTTACGATATTCAATGTTATTTATGCTTTAAATGACCCCCAGTGTCTCATTAATCTTTGCGTTGCAAATCTCCCCACTGAGGGACGAATCAAGGTTCATCTTATCTTACTACATGAAATGAATGTTTGATATTCTTATTGTATCTTTTGATCATAACTTGAATTGTACTTTTTAAAAAATGCTTTTTTGTGTATTTTCTTCAAGTTATGTACTCAAACTTCAAACTGCCCTGTAGCTGCAAAGCATTCTGGTCTGTTTTGCTGCTGTAGAATTTCTGTCTGTGTGATCTTGGAGTGAAAGAAGAAGCCCTCCCTCCTCCGATGGACTCACAACATCGAATCCTGTCAGTTCCCTTTGACATTTCAAATCACTGGCTGTGCTGTTAAACTCTGCTGGAGCTGCTGGAAATGGGCAACACAACGTTCAGAAATGGACCCAGAGAGGGGTCGATCCAGCAGCAGCTGTGTCACCGAGCCTCTGGCGGCACAAAGCTTCCCTGCGGCTGCCGCTCGACATCGCTTCAGGAGACACGTCAGTTATATCTCAACTATTCATCCGATTAAGAACAAACTCCTGAGGGAGAATCTGTCACTTTGTTCATGTTCAGGCTGAACGCTGGTGCTGATAGTGAACAGAGGAGAGTCCATCAGCTCAGTGCAGTCACTGTGTGTGTGCTCGACATCTGGTGGCTCATCTGCTCGCACGTCAAGTTAAAGCTCATCCAAACCATAACATATACACTATGTGACCAAAAGTATGTGGACAAGCCTGTCCAGATACTGTGCTGTAATTGTCCATATACTTTTGTGTACATTTGCTTTTCTTCAGTTCATGGAACAAGCAGGTACAGAAAATATTAAATATATCGGACGTGAAGCTGTGAAAACAGTGTGGAAAATATTTAAAACTGAAACTACGTCTGGGGTCATTTAAGGGCAACATCTGAAGCATTAGCATTAAAGAGTTCATTTGTCTGTAGCACGTGTCTAAAAACCTGCTCGCTCATTATGAAGCTGGTTAAGTGTGTGGGTCACACTGTGATTAAAAATGTCAGTAATTACAGTAAAGAACAAAACGCTCATTAAACCAGAGTCTGGCTGCAGTCGGTCTGTTCCACAGCTGAGCTGGTGCCCACCTAATATCTCAGAGCTAATAGACTCCTGAATCCAATTTACTGTGTGAACGTACATGAACGAGCCACGTTTCACCCTCCATCCATCCGTTTAGCAGAGAAACTGATGGAGGAGAAAACTCTGCTTCAGTCAGTCAGGCTTCAATTTTCATTTCTGTTCCTTTTTTTTTGTTAGTGTGTGTGTGTGTGAGTGTGAGTGATGTCCTCAAAGAAAAATTGCTTTGCAGCCAGAGATAATGTAAAGAAGTGCTAATACACAGATGATAACACATGAACTCAGAAACAAGTCAGACAGGTTTGAATCTATGAATAACAACGATGTCATTTAAATGCATGAAACTGATTTTCTTCATGTGCTTCCACTCCGACTGCTTCTCTGAAGGAATTACAGCTCCAGTCCAACTCTGTAATCTATGAACCGAACACACTGATTCCTGTTATTCAGACTGACGTTCTTGTTACTGGCTGCTGCTGCTGCTGGAAGATTAGATCGATCATCACCAGCGACCAACAGTAATGAGGTGAAGGGTCAAACCTTCAGATAAAGTGACAGATCCTCAGCCTCTACGTCTACTTCAAGTTATCTCAGGGTACTTTACAGACAGAGCAGGTCTAGAAGCAGGAAGCTCAGACAGACATACGGACTCTGGGTGGGTGATCATCATCAGCCTGGTTAATCTCAACTATTTTTATAGAAATTGTAAAACTATGTGTAGCAGTGTAGAAAGTGTATATGCCATAATAAAACAATTTGTTGTGTATGTGCAGTCTCATTTTCAGGTGGATTATTCCTCTAAAAGTTCCATTAAGTGAGATTTTGATCGAATAACATTAAGTAAAGTATGTTTTCTGCTCCAACTAGAGCCAATTTTAATAGTGCTCATTATTTTAATGGACAGTCAGCTTTCAACGTCAGAACTTCAGATTCAGTCCTTCCTCCTCTCATTTACAGTGACAACAGGCTTGATTTCAGATTAAACACTGGATAAAGCCACAGGAGGGTGAAAGTCCTGACAAACAGCTCTTTCTGTAAAACAGAAACAGGTTGGCATCTCTGCTGACATGTGTGTGTTGAAAACCTTCTGACATGACAATAAATCCAGAGGATTTCGTATCAGCCTGCAGCTCAGATCATTCAGACCTGGCCGACGCGTCTGCTTCCCGTCTGTCGTGTCTCCAGCAGAGCGACTCACCGATCAGAGTAGCCAGAGAGCAGTGAGGGACGGTCGGAGAGAACTTGATAATGATGAGGTATTCGTCCTCTCCGAGCTCCTGGACCTCCACACATTTCTCCGTCACCACGTCCAGCTCCTCCAGGGTGTTGGGCTTCTCCGGGTCCCGGATCGATCGAATCACATCTGACAAAGAGCAGGAAACAACATGTGCCTTTGTTTACTAAAACTAACATTAAAGTAGAAACTAGAAAGTCGGTAGTAACAAACAAAGAGCATCATTAAACTGGAGCAAACTTACAAAGCAGATCTAGAAAAAAAAGAGCCAACATCTTCTTCTTTGCTCTTTAATTAAATATTATCCAAAATAGAGCTAAATATTTTAAGTGTTTGAAATGCAAAACTCATAATGAATGAAATGAGACTAAAAGATTGAAGTGATTCATGGGAGGACTGATTTAAACTTCACTATGTCATTCAACCTTTAAGTAAATCTGCTTAAACTACAACCTCTTTCATACAGTTTGATGTTAAAACAGTCACTTTACTTAATAACTGTTTCAGGGAACTCCAGAAATCTAATGAACGGTTTGATACCAAGACAGAGACTAACAGTATGTTATGGGAATTACTTTTCTCTTGATACTATTATTTAACTACAGCAGAGAAAAACCTCCAGTCCCAGATGTTTCTCTCGCTCCAGCCACAACAAACTCCTCTGAAATTCCACATCAGTGCTTCAGTCTGTAGTTCCAGGAAGTGCCAGCTACTACAATCACACCAAACTCCATTCAAGAAATCCTCGATTTAACTTTGCCTTCAAACATGGCAACCTGTCAGAACCACAGCAGCGACTTCATGAAACTCGTCTGAGGATCGTTACAGGAGAAAAGATTTGTTCTCTCGTCATCAACTCATGGAGAAACATTCATCACTGAGCTTTAGATCACTATGTGGTGCCGTTTGTTAAACTATAACACACGTTTCTTATTTAAGCCGTGAAATAACAGAAGTTCTGTGGACGTCTTTATCCAGGAAAGTGAAGAAAACAGCCTGAAAATCAGCGTCTGTCAAACATTATTTCATGTAAAAACACGAAGGCTCCGCAGACTTCAGGCCGCTGTTTCCTCACCGTAAACTTCCAGCGCTTTCTCCTCCATCTTCTTGGTCTTCAGCTCATTCCTGTTGGCCACAAGTCCAGAAAGCTGTAAAACCCTGCTGACAGTCAACGACACGAGGCTCAACGCGATTTCCATGTTTTAGAAAACGCCATATTAATGAAGCGGGTCGACTGAGTGACTTTGACAGTTTGAGCTGATTTCTACCTTTAAATGAACCCGATCAGCAGCAACAAACAACAAACACTGTTCACGTAAAAGTGTATAGAGATCAGCGGGGTCAGTTACAGCCAATGAGCGTGTCTGTTCTACTTCCGCTTCCTGTAGATCGGTTTCAGAGAAAAGCAATCGATAAATGATCGGGCTGTTCGACATCATTTAATCCTCTTTATTTTTTATTTCCAAAACTGCTTAGCTGCATTTACAAATTGTTATGTAATAGGTTGTATTATTTATATAAATATATAATGTGTTTTGAGCAACTTTATTTAAACTGTATTATTTTGTATAAAAACCATGTACTTCCTTCTTTCTGTTTTATTGTAATACTTTTTAGTGTAATCATATGAATTTACAATATTATATATCTGTTTTACTGTTGGTTGTTCAGTTAAAAAAAGTAATACAAATGTCTTACTGATTAATTGAAAGAAACATGTAATTTAAGATTTGTTTAATATAGAACACAACATTTGACATTTTGTCCGATGAATCTTAATTGAATCAACTTATGTTGAAAAGACACTTTTGAGAACAAAATGCCAGGAAGGTTTAAATACAACAGGAATAAGTAGAAGTAGTGGTAGAAGAAGAGGAATTTTAATCAATAAAATATTTTTATAAATTAAAGATTAAAATTAAACAACAGGGGAAACGCTCGACGGATTTATAATTATTAAACATGTAATTGTCTTTGTTTACTTGTTACAATATTTTTATTGAAAACAGAGAAAACAGAATTTTGTTGCTGAATTTATTTGTGTATATATATAACTTTATTAAAAACAACATCGTCTCTCGATCTTTCGATTGAGTCGACTTTTCTTACCGTTTCTCTATTGGTCAGATTTGGTCAGCTGACAGGAGCAGACGGGTCATGTGACTTCCTCTTTAGTTGTCAGGTTCTGTTAAAATTGACGTCGTCGCTGTTTGGAGGCGTTTAACTAATGGTTTATTTTAAATGGAGCAGAATAATTAGCGCGTGAAGATGTTGGAGGCTCAGCGGCCGGAGGACCGGCCCACTGAGGTGTGTGTGATCCCGGAGAACCAGCGCTGCGGGCGGCTGGCGGACATCCGCAGAGCCGATCTGGCTCCCGGAGGCTCCCTGCTCGGCTGCCTGCGGGTCGACGGGCGGCTGCTGGTGTGGGACCCGGCGGACAGAGAGGCTCCTCCGGCCGCAGTGGACGGCTGCTACACGGAGTGAGTGTGACAGCCTTCCTGTTCACTCAGTGCAGAACCTTTAATAATGTGTAATATGTCAACCTGAAGAAATGTAAATCCAAGAACATGACAATAACACAAATAAACTACTTCTGAATCTATGACATTCAAACGTTAGGAGTCACTTTACTTACTGTGTCACTTCTGACATTAGTTGACATTGTTTGCTTTATCAATCTTTGTTTCCGTCCGTAAGGTCATTTAAATAAAGTCATGCTCGAAAATAATAAAGTATATTAACTTGCTAACAGCCACAAAATAAAGAGCTCATGTAAAACAAAGATCATAGGATTGAGAAGCTTCGTTACTCTCAGGCTTCTGCTCCATGTTCTACACTTAGGAATGAGCCACACAGTCAAGAAATAAATACAAGTTCAGTCTGTAAAACTGTAGAAAGTCAAACTGTCCATCAAGAACTTTTCTAAAAATAAACTGTACTAAATGGTCACAGTGGCTTTTTTCTTAGTTTGGAAAGAGGAATCTTAATGTTACAACACACACAGTGTCTCCAACTTTCTATCAACGGCCAAACTAACAACCGTTATCTTCTTGTCTTTCCAGCTTTTCCTGGGAGGAGGGGGCCGTCCACGGTCGTAGCATCGGCAGCTTCAGACTGCTGGCTGTCGGAGCTCAGTGTGACCTGAAGCTTCTGGAGGTGGAAGCGGAACGATCAGCCTCCATTTCTGTTGTCTGTGTGTGCGAGCGTCCTGCAGGTGGTTTGCTGCAGGCCGTCGGAGAGCAGGACCGTGGTGAGTCCACCGGCGTCAGGGTCAGCCACAGAGGTCTGAAGCTGCAGGAACCAGCTGGCAGAAGACACTGAAACACATCTGATGCTTTAGAATCACAGGCGTGTTTGTTGTTAACGTATAAATATTAGAAAGTTACTGACTGGGTGTTTATTTCCAGGTGTGTGTGAGCTGCGGTCGGTGCGCGTGTTGTCGTTTGCTGCCGGCCGCTGCTGCGTGCTGCTGAACTGTGATTGGCTGCTGCAGCTGCAGTGGCAGCAGACGGAGGAGGAGCCGCAGACGCTGTCCTGCTGTAACATCCAGCTGACTGACAGCGACAGAGACACAGCTGTCCACCACTGCGTCTGCAGAGAGACGCTGTTCATCCTCAGCTCCACTGGACTCATTTGTATCCTCCTCTGACTCCGGCTCTCCATTTTTACAAAAAATACTAATACAACTCCTCGACCTTGGTGAAACTAAACTAAATGAGCTAATGAACAAAGTAGTAAAAGTAAAAGTAAACTAAACAGATTTAATGCAAATTGAATTAACTAAACTAACTAACTAAAGTAAAAGTAGTCCAATAGCAATAAGAGATCTAATCAAGATTTACTAATGATTTGTGGTGAAACAGAGAGAAACTCAATTAACCACTGAGGCCACTGAGAAGGACCGTGAGCTGGAGGACCAGGAGTTAAGATTTGACCCGGATCGACTCTCTCTCTTTGTAAACTCTTTGTAGAGCTCAGCAGTCTCTTCTTTAACTGTCACCTCCAGCTGTGTATAATATCTGTGAAGGCAGTCTGCTGGCCAGCGTCAACCTTCCTGCTTACCTGAGCTCTGGTCTGGCAGATGATGACCTCATCTCCTCTTCTTCCTCCATCTCCTCCTCATCCTCCTTCTGCCTCCTCCAGGTGTCAGCTGATCTCAGTACGGCCGTAGCAGTCACTCAGTGTCGCACCGCCATCGCCGTTGATCTCAACCACTACTTTAGGTACAGCACTTCACAATCTCAACAGCAACAATAAAACACACAAATATCTCTCAAAATGAGGATACAAGCAGTAACTCGAGAGCAGAGTGAAAGCACATTAAACCGATAACACTCCACATGGGAACAATGTGGATTTGTCAGCCCACTGCACAATTTTGACCCTGATTGGAGAGAGAGACAAGGCCCACTGCCTGTTTGTCTTTTCTGCCAAATTTGTTTGTTGTGAATGTTCCTGACTCAACTGGAGGGATATTAAACTGACTGAAGAAACACAGCCCATTAAAGCACCATCCACTGTGACTCACCCACAAGTTCATCACGCAGTCATGCACTGACTTTGCTCTGTTCAGAGATAAAACAAAACAAACTTCAGAGTGATATTTCTGTCTCCCAGGATGTATCCAGACCACCTACTGTGTGCTGTTCCCCCCTCTCGCCCTCCTCTTCGGCCTGAACACCCGAGAGACCAGGACAGCTTGTCGAGCTCCAACTGCAGCCTCGCTGCCCTCGGATCAACCTTCACGACTGACCGGTAAACTGACCAGCACACAGACTTTACTTTTAAAGATTAGAAGAGATAACTGCCATGACCAGATCTATGTTTAGGTTTGCCTTTAGACAGATAATATCAATAAACTGTATTTGATTATTTCTCCCTAATTAAATTAATGACGTGACATGACTATTATTTCATTAAGGTCCCTAATGTTTGTTAGGTCATTTTTATCTTCATGTCAAACCATTAATCTTGACCTCTGACTTCTAACGTTAAATCCTGTCCAGCTCTTGGGAAGCTCGCCTGGCCTCTATGTACAACAGAGCCCAGCAGGCTACAGCTCCCTCCTCCTCATCCTCATTCCAGCCTGCTGGCGCCTCCTGGTCTTCCTCCCTCCACCACCTGGTGTCCCACCAGGCTCCATCCTCAGCCCATAGCAGAGTGCCCCACGGCAAGGCAACCGTCGCTTTCTCTGTCCCCGAGTCGTCCACTCCATCTCTGCTCACTGTGTCGGAGTTCTCTGCCCAGCTGACCTTCGTCTCCCCTGGCAACAGACAGACCACAGTGGCATTATGGGATTTAGAGTCTGGGAGTGTGAGCTACCACCAGACGGAGGGTGAGGCGGCTCCGGTTCAGCGCTGTGGAGAGAGGCAGCACAGACTGCTGCTGAAGAGTAAGTCAACCGCTGACTCCCAGTAAACCACAGCAGCATCTACTGACCCTGCTGAGTGTTGTTCCCACTGCCCCCAGTTTTATTATTGTGAAAGAGTAGAAGAAAAACGAATTCTTAGTTCACAGCAGCGGAGTTTGTGGAGTAAAACATCCTTATAACAGTTAGGACCAAAATACAAAAGTCAGATCCAGTTTGTAAATAAAAACCATAATATTCTGTTTGATACAGAGAAATACAGCTTTGCTCAGTTGTGACACTGTGCAGAAATTTAAAAGAACATCTGAACTAAACAGTTGCAGTTGGACATTCATTTATTAGGTTGCACTTATCTGCTTTCCAAGTTTTCCTCTCTGAAAAATCTTTTGGCTGTGTTTGAAAGAAAAATAAATGCGTCTGTCTCTTTCTGTCTCTCTATCTGTCACTCTCTCTCTGTCTGTCTGTGTCTCTGTTTGTCTCTCTCTCTGTCTCTCTGTCTCTCTCTCTCTGTCTCTCTGTCTGTCTGTCTGTCTGTCTCTCTCTCTGTCTGTCTGTGTCTCTGTTTGTCTCTCTCTCTGTCTCTCTCTCTCTGTCTGTCTGTCTGTCTGTCTGTCTGTCTCTCTGTCTGTCTGTCTGTCTCTCTCTCTGTCTGTCTGTCTGCAGAGGCTGGTGTCTTCCAGGTTTTCTTCTCAGTGTCCCAGCAGGACTTGCTCAGCAGGTTGATGTTGTTTGGCAGCGCAGCAACAGTAGATGCAGTCTGTCACCTGAACAGCTGGGGGCGCTGCTCCATCCCCATCCACGCCCTGCAGGTAGGAGGCAACGCTCGCTGTTAGAATATTGTCAGAAATGTATCAACATGACATCTGAATGACGTACAGATGCTGTTTGGATCAAACCGTCTCTACTGTTTGTTTTAAAGTTGCTTTTTGTTTTGCAGGCTGGACTGAAGAACCGTCAGCTGGACACGGTGGATTTCTACCTGAAGAGTAAAGAAAACATCCTGGACCCTGCTGCTGATCAGCCGGCAGCCTCCACACTCAGCCTGACAGACAGTACGTGCACACACTTCAGAAACTGCTTATAAAATACAGTTATAGTCTTTTCAATCACAGTTGTTTAGATACATATACTTTATTCATCCCCAACTGGGAAATTGTGGAATCATCATCATAATCATTGCAGTTTTTTACATGTTTATGTATATAAGGCTGTGTGTGTTGTATATGTTGTGCTACCATCTGTGTGTAGTCTATGCTGTTAAGCTACACTTGTGCGTGTGTGTTCAGGTGTCCAGGAGTTGTGTCCTGCGTTGGACCTGTTGTGTTCGGCCGTCAGAGATTCAAACAGCGAAGCTCAAAGCCGACAGTTCTCTGAACAGCTGCTCAACATCACCATGAGCTTCCTCAGCACACAGATCCGCTCAGTCCTGTCCAACACACACTGTAAGACAACACACACACACACGTCTGTCCTGTCCAACAAACACACATCTGTCCACAGCTGTCGATGGTTAGCTCAGTGTTGAGCTCCTTATTATTTCCTGAGAGTTAAAGCTGGTCTGTTGTGTCTGCAGACGATGACGCAGACGTGAGGAGCTGCGTGGACGTTCTGGACCAGTACCTCACTGAACTGAGGAGCTACATGAAGAAATTCCCCTGGCCTGCAGGGGGCGACACCTCCAGCACCAATTCTGCTGATGCTGCTCAGGAGGAGGCTCAGGGGGACGAGTGGGAGAAGCTCTCGACAGAGGTGCGTTTCCTGACAGAACTTTGTCACGTAGCTTTTAGAGACGGGTGGTGAGAAAAATGTACATTTGTCTTATGAGTGTTTCTTCATGTTTCTTGACTCTGCGTGTGCTACAGGAAGTGGTCCGTCAGTCCATCCTGACCAATCAGATCCCCAGAGCTCAGGCCGTCCTGCGGAGGCGGGGCTGTCCTGAGCAGCGTCTGTCGGCTCTGAGGACGGAGGGTCTGCGTCAGGTCTTCTCCTGCCTGCAGCGCCAAGACCTGCAGACCGCCAACACGCTCCTCACCAACCTGGTCAGAACACCTCACTATCAGTCAGTCAAACAGCTAGCAACTGTACATATGTTAACATGCTAACACTGGTATGCTAACATGTTGAAAGACACATGCCGGTTGTCAGTATTGGTAAAATGTGCTGAAGACAAGTCCCACACTGAAGGAAATATACTGTTATCTTTCCTCCTGAGAGTGAGACGTTCGTGTTCATTTCTCATGTCTGCGTGTTCAGTGCAGAGCTGGAATCAGGGTATGGTTAGCCCAGCTTAGCACTAGCTTAGCACTTCTAAAGCTCAGTAATTAACATGTTGAATCTCACTTATTAATCCATATAGAAACAGAAGTGTAAACAATTCAGCTTGTGCTTTTATAGTGAGTTAAGTGCAGTAAATATTTCATTCTAAGCACATGCTGCCTCCAGCTTTGTGCTTAGCTCACAGACATTAGATTCATCATGATCTTCTCATTCTCAGAATAAAGCCAACTAAGTTTAACTCCCAAATGTTCTTTCAACATGTAGTGGACATGAGAGCATGCTAACATCAGAGCCAGTTAAATGTTAACATTCAGCAAAAACACAGCTGAGCATTTTTCCTTTAAGATTGAAATGAAGTCAAATTGACAGAAGCTTTTAGTCACTGTGGTCAAATATTAAACTTGAATCTTTTTGTGTTTTCAGGGTTTCAGTGTGAAGAAGCAGCTCCACAGTATCTGCCTCTACACCGACGACAAGGACCTCAGGGAGTTTGTGGTGAGTTTACAGCCAACACGACCAACGACAGTCTTTCTCCTCCCTGACACTGTCAGCGCTGCCTTTAGTTTTAGTTTTGGCAGCATGTTTTCAGTTCCTGCTACGTTCATATCTTCTCTGTGTACGTCTTTACAAGTCTTTGAGGCCTCTGATTGGTTGGTTGCTCAGGTGGAGGAGCTGTCGGAGCGAAATTATTTCCCAGAGGAGGAGAAGCAGAGTGTGGCGTTCATAAGGGAGATGGAGAAGTTGGGATCACTGCCTGTATCCCGCAGCCCTGCAAACACCACATCACACAGGTAAAGAGTTACGCTGCAACCGTTAGTCGATCGAAAGAAAATTGTTCAATCATTTCAGTGGATTTTCAAGCTAAGATGTCGACCATTTGCTGCTTTCAGCTTCTTAAATCTGAGCGTTTGCTGCTTTTCTTTGTTGGGTGGACAAAAGAAGCCATGAAGTGACGTTGAACTTGGATCTTCTGAGTCTTTTTCTTTCGTCCACACAAATGTCTTTGAACCTCCTTGGAAAAAACAGCTCTTTCTCTCTTGTCGTCCTCGTCTCTACCTCAAATGCCCCTGAACCTCCTCCTTAATCCCTGTTTTTGTCTCTTTACCTCCTTTGAGTTCCAGATCCCTCTCCTTTGTCTATTCAGACCTTTTTACTCTCCTGAGTAGAAATGAAGTCTCCCTCTTGACCTCAACAGTGAAAACACTTTCTATCCTCTCTCTCGGCTCGTGTGTCCTTGCTCCTGTTTCACAGGCTGGTTCAGATGTTCCGCCGGGAGGCAGGTGGTGGTGACGAGGTTCTGGAGGAGTTGGTGGGACAGAAGAGGTCTGGGGAGGAGGGGGGGCTCTGGAGGAACCTCCGACTGGACTGGGTGAGGAACTGGGACCGGAGCTGCCAGACCGCCGTCCTCCTGTCCAGACTCCAACACACAGGTAACAATCCTCACAGTGCTGACAGTGGTTTCTAAAATTCTTTATTATTTCTGCGTGTTTGGAAGTTTTCCTTCCCTTTTAAAGAGTTCTCTGTGTTTTTGATTCATAGAGTTGAGTTCCTGTGACTCGGTGGTGTTGTGGCGTTACCTGACCGCCCTGCACGACCAGCGCCGGGTGGTGGACTGGATCAGCTCGAACAGGGAGACCTCCAGCGCCTCCCGGTGGCCTGAGTTGACACCAGAGCTGGTCAACAACAACACGGTCTGCAGCACCTATATGAGGGAGAACATCCTGGACCTGCTGGCCAGGTAAAAAAAAAACTGATGAGAGGTAACATAGTTGTACATACCGACACACGTGCTACATCTGCATACATGCCTTCATATATTTTTTAGGTTTGAGAAACAAACATTAACAATGTGGCAGTCGTCCTGAGCAGTGTTTAATTGTTTATGTTAAATGAGTGGATAAATGCACAAACTATGAAGAATGTGCACGACGGCACTCGCTGTACATCTCAGCTACTCGTCTGCATGAATGTCCTGTTTAAAAGAAAGTGCAGTGTATGAGCTCTCTGTCATTCTCCATATTTTTGATGTTACAGCCAGAGCTGAACTTGTAAATTCAGGCTGCAGTTCACTTTGACATTTTTATTTGAAGTTAATTGTCTGTAAATAACTCTCCAGAATAAACTAGCTTTCGCTCTTTCCTTCTGTTACAAAAGCCCCAATGTTTATGATTTTGTTTGGAAAAACTTTTAATGAATGTTATTATCAAAATTATACAATAGAGAAATCACTGTACAGGATTTTGAAGTTGAGATTTCCACCTCCTGTCATTTTGGGCCACTAACATGCAGATTCCTGATGTCCAGGATTCTTGCTTGCTTCATTTGGGTTCATGTGTTTCTTCGTCCAGGAGGGGTCTGTTCATCCCGGAGGAGCTGGCAGACTTGGAGCAGCTGTTGTGGAGGCTGGCTCAGGGTGGAGGGGTGATGGCTTCGTCTCCAGCCGTCCCTCAGTACCGCTCCCCCCTCGGCCTCGACCTCCACGGCCTCTTCATCACCTTCTGCCTGGAGCACAGCCTGCAGTACCTGCTCTACACCTACCTGGAGCACTACAGGTGTGTGTTGACAAGATGCTGATTGTGAATTATCAGTTAAGGTAATTAGCTGCTAACGAACTCTGTGTGTGTCCTCCACAGGCTGACACCCAGAAACTGTCCCCTCTTGACCAATCAGAGCCTGTCTGAGAGCCAGCCCTGGTTTGAGATGCTGGTGAAGATCCAGGAGATCACCAGAGATCTGTCAGGTACCAGAGTGCCAGCGTCAGCACTTTTATTTTAGCATAGTTTGATTCGGTTTTGCTTAATTTCATTTAACTTGGTTAATTTTGTTTTGTTTACTTAAGTACAGTTTAATTTACTTCATCTTAAATTCATTAAATGTTGACTAAAACATCTATACACATGTAAACATACATATGTAACTTTGTCAGTTTGCTCTTTCTGACTGTCTCTCTCTCTGTGTGTGTCTGTATTTCCAGATCCGGGACTGGTCTTCCAGGCCAGTTTAACCAGTGCTCAGGTGCTGTTACCGGGCAGCCAGGCGTCTCTCAGCAGTCTGCTGTTAGAGGGACACAGTCTTCTGGCCCTGGCTGCCGTCATGTTTGCCCCCGGAGGAATTGACCAGGTAAACAGAACCTCTGAACCCACCAGGTTTAGTGTAAAGGCACAGCCAACGTGCACATGTGCTTCTTCTTCTGAAATGGTGTAAAACAAGATTATAGAATCCTTTAAACAGGTTTTTTAAAAGATGAAATGTTCTAACAGTGTTGTCACCATCACAAACTCTTCATCTGACTTTATTTCTCTTCAGTGCTGTTTACATGTGGTACTGTTCAGTATAGGGGGTGCAGATGGGTGACAAATCAAAGGATAAATCTGAATAGATAAATAGCATGAGGGCTCCTAAAATGATTTGAGTATGAAAATGTTGTGAATCATATGAAGTGGCCTAAACAGTCAGTAGATCTCATTCCCTCCAGTAAAGAGGAGAAAATGGAGAGAAACAACAGACATAATAATTTATGAAGAAGATCAGTCTGTAATGACGTCTTCTAAGATGTGATATGAGGAATCATTTTCCTGGGTTGGTCTTCCTGTGTGCAGGTGGTGGTTCAGGGTGAAAGGTCGGGCAGGTCAGAGAGGACGGTCGACCCTCAGCTCCTGAAGATGGCACTGGCCCCCTACCCCAAACTGAGGGCCGCCCTGTTCCCCACCGGCCCCCGAGGAGGAAGCAGCTCGTCCTCAGACGTCTCTGTCTACCACCTCCTGCAGGTGCGCTCACACCTGTCAGCCGCCTCATTAACATGTTAAACTTACAGAAGCGTCATCCTGTTATCGTGCTGCTCTCCTCTCCTGTGGAGTTGGCTTTAATGGGAATGGTGTTGTTTTCCAGTCTCTCCATCCTCTGGACCCATCCAGGCTCTTCTGCTGGCAGGTAGCAAACACCCTCAACTCCACCGGTAAGCTCTGAAAACCAGCTTTAAGGTCACTGCTGACTCATGTCCCACGTGTCTGTCCAATAAACTTGCTCTCGTGATGGCAGCGTCAACTCTGGTCTAAACTGAAATATTTCAACAGCGATGGGTTGCCATGAAATTTTGTACAGACATTTATGATTCCCAGATAATGAATCCTGCTGACTTTGGTGATTCTCTGGCTTTTCACCTAGCGCCATCATCAGGTCAGCATCAACATGTCCAATACTGTGGTGAAGTTAGCATTTAGCTCAAAGCATCGCTGTCCCTAAAGTACAGCTGGTAGCGTGGATCTTGAGGATTTTAATGCGTGTGTTTTGGGTTACTTTTCTCTGACGTGTATTCAGATTCTGTTCTTGTTTTAATAGTTTGTTACTTTAACCTTTTTGTCATTTTAGCCCAGTAACACATGAAGCTTAGTTTTCTGTCCTTTGATACTTAAATTAGAAGAGAATAAAGTGAAAGCAAACAGTCCGTGTTCTACAGGCTGGGTAAACATGTGCATTCATCCTCCGCAGAAACATCTGAGCTGCCTCATTTCTCCAGTCCTCACCTGGTCCAAAGGTTTGCTCTGGTGGAGAACCTTGACTTCCTGTATTACCTCCGTCATGGCCGACCATCGTTTGCTTACGCCACCTTCCTCGTCCAGCAGCTGAGCGTCTGCAGCGACGTCTCGCTACTGTGAGTATGAAACAGCGAACTGCAGATGTTCAGCACAGAAAAGTGGAGTCTGGAGAAATGATTCATGGAACAGGAAAGAAGAGCATTGATGTGTGTGTGTTTTAGGCTGCAGCAGACCTGGCGGCAGGTGTACAGGTTGGCCCTGCAGTGTTTCAATGTGCCGTCTGTGGCGTCGGCGATCGTTTGTTTCTGTGAGCTGCTGGGAGCCTGCAGCCTGAAGCTGAGGGTCGACATCAGAGCCATGAACACCGTCCTGCAGCACTGGAGCCAACACAACACACACACTGCTCCGACACAGCAGCTACACACACTGGGTAAACACACACACACACTGCTCCGACACAGCAGCTACACACACTGGGTAACACACACACACACACACACACACACACACACACACACTGCTCCGACACACCATCACACTCTCTGATGAGACACACTGATTTGTCTCTTTTTAGTGTCTAAAGGTGTAAAGCTGGCGGAGGCGGAGCCTGGAGCAGCGGAGGAGCTGATTGGCTACCTGGAAGCTGCAGTGACAGACAACCTGGAGCAGAAGGGCATCGGCAGGTAAGAGCCATCTGCTTTCACTGAATGATTCATTTTACCTTGTTCTGCTTTGCTGTTTTTTCTGTAGCTGTTAAGTTTTCGTCAGTGAAACTCAAATATTACTTTGCTGTTATTTGAATTCCAGCTCTTATTTGAAAAGTTACATTGGTTGACAAACTACTGTAGTGAAAATCAGAAATTGTTTAAACAAGAGTTTGCTGTTAGTGTTATTATTCAGTCAGTCAGGTAGGACAGTATCAGTATTTAAAAGAGGGAAATGTTGTCTCTGCTGTCCAAAAAACTGTGGTAAAATATAAAAACACATAGAAGCTTTTACATATTTCTGTGTGTGTGTGCGTGTGTGCGTCAGGTCGTCGTATGAGGCGGCTCAGGAGTGGGCGTTACCTGTTCAGTTCTGTCAGCTCCACAGTCTGAAGCTCAGCTCTGTTTACCCCGCCCACTGTGCTGATGACGGACAGTTCATCCACTTCCTGTTGTTTGTCCAGCTGCACAACTTCCCGCCCCATCAGGTGAACACACACCTTCACAACATCCTTCCATTGGAGCTCTGTGAGATAATGTTGCACAACAGCACCACCATGGACAGATGGTCAGAATGCGTTACTGCAGACTGTTGCACTTTTGCTGATATTAAACAATAATTTCTGTTTGTTATAAACAAAAATGCATCAATTCACCTGCAGCACCAAAATTTCGCACCAGGATCTTGAGTTAAACTAAATGCAATGGAATAAAGGGACTCCCTCTCTTTTATAATTCATATCACTGATCACTGATGAAATCTCTTCTACATCATTGTGCAATGTCGTTTTTGGATGTTGTTTTCTACTGTAATGTTATTTCTGTTCCATATTTGCTTCTTCCTCCAGGTGAGGTCACTGGCAGCTCAGTTTGGCCCCGCCCTGCAGGCCCACCTGACTCTGGCGTTTCAGGACCTGCAGGTGTGCAGTCAGAGGAGGAGCTGTGGCTCTGATGAGCAGTCAGGGTCTCTGAGCACAGAGGAGGCCCCTGGGAGCCCGGAGCACCCCACGGAGCTGTTCCAGGTCCTCCTGCAGAGCCAGGAGGAGGCAGCACCCTGCAAGTACCTGCTGCAGGAGGCGCTGGTGCAACGCTGCCCAACACTGGCTGTAATGGCTGCCTGTCAACAGGTAACCCAGGAAACATTCAGTGCTACTAATGATAAGAATAAGAATAATACTGAGCCGAGGTTTTCACATCTCATTTAGTTCATGACAGTTTGATAAAACACAGCTTCATTTTGAATTATAATATGCACCATGTTGGCTCTGTATAAATACAAATCAGAATCAGGTTTATTGCCAAGTAGGTTTTCACATAAAAGGAATGTTCCTTGGTGCATAACAATGAAAGGATCTGTACAGTGTTTCAAACAGCAATGGTCAAAAGTCCGAGTGAAATGACTGAGAGTGTTTAGTGCCTGTAATGTGATTCACTTTACACATTACAAGCTGCAGTAAAAATACCATCAGGCCATATCTGCACACAATGAACAACAAAAAGTAAATCAGCATCCAGTCCAGGTTCTGATAAAGGACTGCAAGGCTTCATTCATTTCATTCATTTTTATTCCAACAGCAGAATGGAAATGTGCTGCTCACAGATTACATGTGGAGATCAGGAAGGTCTCTGAACATATGTTAAGACGCATGTCAGGATTTATCAGAGATGTATGTATGTTCAGATATATTGTGTATGTGGAGATGCATGAAGGACAGAACACTGAAGTGTTTATGTATTTACTGGAAGCTGTGCTTTTTATATTATGTCCATAACAGATAGAAAACAAAATATGAAAACTGTTTGTGATGGATTGTGATGAAATGTGGTTCAGACGTTCATGTTCCCCTCAGGATGAACTGTAATAACTTTGGTGATCGCTGGTGTGTCGTTGTGGGCAGCCAAAGTAAAATGTGACCAAAACAAATAAACAGAATTCACGTGGCTGTCAAACCTGCTTGATTGACAGGGGGCGGAGCTGCTGCCGTGCCTGTGTGTGTGGGTGTTGACCTCCGTCGATGATGTCGTAGCCGGGGAAGCCACCTCCCACCTGGTCGAAGCCCCCCAGCACCATGAGTGGATCCTGCATGACCTGTCACTCATCTGGAGGACGCTGCTGGGGCGGGGCCACGTCAGGCCCCTCCTACGAGGCTTCGAGCTCTTCCAGAGGGTAAAAACCTCAGATGACAAAAATGATATGTGATCAGAGAAAGAGATGTGAAAACATTAGAAGAGTGCAGCTCAGTGCGTCTCCCTCCTGCCTGCAGCTGTGAGGGTGAACAGAGGAGCAGATGTTGGCAGGTTACTCAGAGAGATTAAACACACAGGATTCAAGCTCCTTCCTTGCTGTGTTCATTACAGTGGGACATTTCCACACGGCCGTCTTTGCCAGGAAAACCTACTTTTCTCCCAGAATATATTTCATCCTTTCATTTGGAAAAAGTCTTTTAATGTGCAACATATTGAATGTGAGGAGCAAAGTTTTTCCTATTTTCTCCTTGACTGAACCTTCAGGGATTTGGTTGATTTTTCCCAAAGTAAATTAAGTTTTTTAATTGAATTTATTCTGCCTTATTACTCAAATATCATTTTTTTATTCACTTGTTATTGCACAAAAGAAAAACATTTCAGTGCAAAGCATTTAATATTCTTTTATTTTTTATCAAACAAACAAATCAATAACACAGATGTGTCTTTTTGTCTCTCAGGACTGCCCCCTGGTGTTGGTGTTGAGGATGTTTGAGTTGTGTTGTGACTACAGGAACTTCTCTGAGGCCAAAGCAAAGCTGTTGGCCTTCCAGAGGACGCTCATCGCTGTAAGGAAACACGCATACATTTGTTTTTTTTTTCTGATGATTTGGTTAAAATTGATGGATGGAAACCTGGCTGGCATCATGCGCATTAGATGCATTCCAGTGTAATGAGAAACTCACCTGGCTGCCTCCCTGCAGTAGGTGTGCAGGTTCTAGTGCAGACAGTTCTGGGTGGTGTCTGTTTCCAGGCTCCCTGAGCTTTAGGTGCCAGCTCAAACCCAGGTCAGAGAGGCAGTGAAACCTGTTGCTACTCTGTAAAGGTTTAATGTTAGTCAGACTGAAAACAGCACTGCATGTGCGGTTGTGCTGCCGCCGACAAATGATAAGATTAATTGTGATTCTGGAAATCCAGTTTGATTCTCATGTTCATGAGTCTGAAGCATTATTTAAAAAAAAAAAAAAAAAAAAAGCTCCTGGTGGAGTCTCGCAGGTAAAGCAACAAACAAAGAGCTTTGAAAGGAGCCTTGTGAATCATCCAGGACAGGAAAGACTCCCCTCACCCAGGAACAGGGAAAACATGGCAGGGTCTCTGTGTAATCTCTGTCTTTACTGATGTAGCTGAGAAACGGTGGTGCAGCGCCCTCCGGTGGACTCCCCCTGCAGTGGGTGGAGAGCCAGGCCTCCGTGCTGCTCCTCACTATGCTGCAGCGCTGCTCCTCCCAGTACGACCTCCACCGGCTGCTGCAGCTCCTGGCCGACGTCGACAAACTCCTCAAATCCAACGGTGAGATCGGAGTCTGTCACATCGTAAACTGATCTCACAACATGTCACAATGTGTCAGATGTGGCTCCGGAGATGAAGGGGTTATTAACTGGTACCATTGCAGGTTTGATTACTTCTTTTATTGATTTGTAATATGTGTTGTCTCTGTGTGTGTGTGTGTGTGTAGGTCCAGACTTCAGGAAGCTCAGTCAGCTCAGTCAGCTGCTGCAGGGGTCAGAGGTCAGCTTGTCTCCCAGGCTGCTGCAGTGCAGTTCTCCCGCCGTCCAACAGGAGGAGTTCCAGGCTGCAGTGGATGCTTTGCAGGCCAGGGGGCGCTACAGTCAGGCCCGGCAGGTCGCCCAGCTGGCCGGTCTGTCTGTCCACCGCCTGCTGCTCAGCCAGGTCTCATCCACCACACAGATATATTTATATCGGCCTGTATTGTTCATTACAAATCCAGTCTGGTTTAATCGCACAATGATTTATGAGAAGCCATTTCTGTCTTCCATGTAGCTCCTCCAGGAAGTAAACTCCCAGAAGTCCAAGCGGCAGTGGAGGAGGCTGGAGACACGAGTTGGTTTCTGGAGGAAATGTCACGAGCAGCTGAAGTCTGAAGATACTGATCCAGAATCAGCCTCCCAGTTCTTCCTGTCACAGGCTGAATCTGGGGCTGCAGAGTCGCCCGGCGCCACCGAGGCTCAGCTCGAGCTGCTGGACGTCCAGGAGCGCTGCCTGCTGCTCTGCCTCGCAGCTCACTGGCTCTCCCTGCTCAGCCCGGCTCCTGTGGACAAACTGGAGAGCCTGGAGAAGAAGCTGTGGATCTGCCGGGTCCGACGACGCGTCCTCGACATCAACATGGAGAAGGAGAGTGTTTTCCACCTGCCGCCGCCCGCCATGACACCGGAAATGAACACATACGAAGTGCTCATGAAGGAGTTCTCCTTCTCCCACATATCGGACCTGAACACAGAGACGTGTCTCAGTCTGGAGGGACTCCCAGCTCCCTCTGAGGAGCAGGAGGAGCCGAACGTCGGCTCGGCGTTGAGTCCAGAGGAGAGGAGCATTCTGACTGCTCTGATTGGTCAGTTATTAGATGAAGGCAGTATTCACGAAGCCAGCCGGGTCTGCCGTTATTTCTCCCTCCATCACCCAGACATGTGGGTGGTGCTGCACTGCCGAGGTCTGGCCTGTGGACAACTGGACCCTGAACCACAAGAAGAGGCATCAGAAGCTCTGCCAAAGAAGAACATGACTAGCTGTGAGCTTCCATTTCAACATATCTAAATATCTTTACACCACGAATTTCCAGGTTGACTAGAGAAGGTTTTATGAGAGAGACAGAGATATGAGAGAGTCCTTGATACCAACACAAGTGAACAACCTGTCTCAAAGGCTGCCTCGTTAGAACTGAACTATTATCAGCAAAGCACATGTTTTGTACATTTCTTTTTCCCTCCCTGTCTCCTCCAGCTCCCTCTGTCAGCAGCCTGTTGTTCTTCGCGATGCTGCCCCTCCCTGACGACGAGGTCGCTGGTCACCTCCAGAAACTGGTGGATCAGTGTCACCACGGCAGCAACTACTGCAAACAAGTCCTGAGCCTCTACCAGCTCTCCAAGGTACCGGCCAGTCCACCCAAGCTCTCGTTTTCGTTTAAACCACTGAAATGAAAAGGATAGTTCACACTGACCTGTATGGAGTTACTCCTTCTCCTTGGACCGTAACCTCCCTCTGATTCAACATAGCAAACAGGATAATCTGAGCTCTTTTCATGCGTTGTGTCTCTGTCCCGTCCAGGAACTGCAGTGCTCCTTCAGTCAGATCTGCAGGGAGGAACCTCGCTCGGTGCTGGAGAAGCTGCTGCTGTCGGAGCAGCCGGAGCGTTTCAGGAAGGCTCAGGCCTTCATCAGGGCTCAGGCCCTGTCTGCCGACACTGTGGCCGAGCTGCTGTCCTCCGCGGTGGTCCAGGCGCTGCTGGCCTCCACCCAAGAGCTGCAGCCTGGTGAGACCAGGATGTCTGAAAGTTTTGAGTTGTGTATTTAAATAACACTGTTTTGTACACAAGTTAAGAGCTGAGACGTTTTACTTTCAGATGGTTTGAGTGTTGGAAGTGAAAAGTCTCACCTTTCTTTACAAACAATGTTTTTTGGCTTCCACATTCCTTCAGGTGGTCACAGTTTGCAGTTACATTCACTTTTACAATAACACAAAAAGGCAAATCCTCACATTGGAGAAACCGAAATTACAGTATGATGTGTGTGATGAATGAATGAATAAATAATCAATCAGTTAATAATTGTTGGTGATTAGTTTTATGTGTGTGTGTGTGTGTGTGTGTGTGTGTCCCAGCAGAGAGGCAGGTCTTCAGGCCGTCGGACGGCCGGGACTCGCTGGTCCAGCTCATCAAACTGTGTGACGATCCAAACCTGGTGGGAGTCAAACTGCTGGAAAACCTCAACACTGTCCCACTGCGAGACCTGAGCTGCAGTACGACACACAAACACTCACACACGCATGTGACTGATGTAGCACATGTGTATTTTGATGTATTTTCTGTTACAGAACACAAGTGTAGAGTGAAACATTTAAAGAGGCATTAGTTCATATATTTTGTACACATTTTGCTTTGGCTGCCATTTTGGTGAAATGTCCCTTTAAGCACAGTACACTTTCATAATATATTTAAATCCACATGCTTGACCTGTGGCAGACTCTTCAGGTGAGAATACTGCTCATGAGACAAAGAATGACATGATGTACTTTCATCTGCAAGATCAAAGTTTAGAGCTGCACCGATCCATTTTTTAATTAATAATGGATTAAATGACTGCGTGTAATGTGAAAACTGTTGGCCGGAGTGATGAAACCTCAGGAAAGGATCGCCCGACTGCGGCTCCCTTGAACTCTACGGAACAACTTCACACTCCCTGTGCAGCACCAGTGATATGAAGACATTTTTATTATTGTTTCAAAGGAAGTATAAAGTCCTTTCCTCTCCCTTCCTGCAGTTGTAGAGTTGCTGATCGTGGCTCACGACTGTTTCAGTCTCACCTGTAACATGGAAGGGATTGTCAGAGTGCTCCAAGCCGCCCGTCACCTCAGCCACACCTACCTGGCCCCGGGAGAGCACTACAGCCTGCTGGTAAGCTCCGCCCACTGACCCACAGTCGTTTGTCTCAGACTCTCGTTCCTCTGCAGAGAACTTCCACCTGAGCTCTGTTGTAATTAGACAGAACTTTGATATTATTTCAATGATGCTAAAAGACGTCCATATGAACTCGTTTTGCTTATCTTCTTTTCTGTGTGTGTGTGTGTGTGTGTGTGTGTGTGTGTGTGTGTGTGTGTGTGTGTGCGCGCGCAGGTGCGCCTGCTGACAGGTATTGGCAGGTATAATGAAATGACGTACATCTTTGACCTGCTGCATCAGAACCATCGCTTTGAGATGCTGCTGAGGAAGAAAGTGGACACGGACAGAGGACAGGTGCACACACACACACACACACACAATGCCCAATCCATAGTCATCCACTGTGCAGACACTCTGCAGTGTCTTCTCATATTTATCCAGTCATAACCATTTCATTAAGTTAATCTTATGTTGTTAACCCACATTAATAAAAATAATAAAAACCTAAATTCATAAAGTAAATAAATCTAAATCTCTTTAGTGTAACTTTTCTACAATTTAGAGTTTCTGTATTTTTCAGAAACACTACTTTCATTCACCAACTGATTTTTTTGTTTGGTGTTAAACTGACCAGCACTTCCTGTACAGATGTTTCACATTAAAAGCCTTCCAGTGTCTCAGAGAGCACAGTCCCTCACATCTCTGATAAAGTTTTGATGTGAAACATTTGTAGAAGTGTTTTTGATTTGTTTTTTTGGACACTAGCTTCACTACGATTGAAAGAAATTGACAAACTAGCAGTGACTGAAATGGCTGAAATACGACCCGGCTTTTTGCTGAAAAAGAGAAAACTATTGTTGCACTGATGGAATTAGTGATGATTTAACCATGTGAGCCATTTGACTCCATTTGAATGTGAAACCATAGTTAACATGTCTTATCTTCATCGTGACTCTTCGTCCCTGTCCTTCCCTGCTGCTGCAGAGCTCCAGTCTGAAGACGGCTCTGCTGGATTACATCAAGCGCTGCCTCCCTGCAGACAGCGAGAAACACAACATGGTGGCGCTGTGTTTCAGCATGAGGAGGGAGATCGGAGAAAACCACGAGATGGCTGCCAGAACACAGCTGAAGATCATCGAGTCTCAGGCCTGGGGTGAGCCAGCGCCATGCTAACAGCTAGCAGCACCAGCAAACTCAGTGCACGTCTGATTCTGTGATTCCACTGTCGGTCATACTGTTGTTCTTGACCCTGAGGTTTGCTTTCTTGCCTCTAAACAGTCGTCACTCCTGATCTGAAGAGTTCGTTGGTCAAAGTGTTGGGTCTGCTGAAGGACGCTGCAGAGAGCTTCTCCAAGGTACATGGACTTCTCCACTCTGCTCACACCTTTAATACTCTGACAAGAAAGACATTAACTCACTGTGTGTGTGTGTGTGTGTGTGTGTGTGTGTGTGTGTGTGTGTGTGTTTCCAGGACTCGTGTGTCCGTCAGGCGAGTCGCTGCGTTCGGACAGCCAAGCTCGTCGCTCTTCAGCTGCACTTCCTGAACAGAAGATCAGACCTGCGCGTCATCAACCTGCGACCTGCAGAGCTGCTGAGCGCCGTCTCGTCGCTGCCTCGATGCTATCAGGTGTGTTCGTGTTTTAAAACCAGTCTGAGGTTAGAAACCACCAGTTTGGAAATAACCACTGTTTTTAAGAACTAAATTCTTTAACTTAAATCCTGAACATTTTTTACATTTTATTTATGTTTTCAAGTCAAAGTTAATTTGTTTACTCAGGAGATGTCTTCTTCTTTGGTATTTCTTTGTGTTAGTTAGTTTTACATTACACATTTCCTTCTTCTGCATTTTGCTCCATGAAGGTTAAGGACCACTTTTGAAATTACTTTGGCCAAGTTGGTCATGTTGATCTGAAACAATAAGCCGATGATGAGATAAGCTGATTGACAGAAAATTCATTTCTAGCTATTTTGAAAATCGTTCAGTCAGTTTTCAAGTAAAACTACCATGAACCACATGCTCAAATCCAGCGACTGTAGGTTTACCAGTGTGTCACTGTCATGGCGAAAGACATTTTGTCTTAATGTTAATGAGCAGGTTTCTAACACTCTTCCAGTGTAACACACAACAAACCCAGTGTTCCTACCAACAGAAACATCAGAGATTACGCCTGGTAAAGACAGTGTGAGTTTATTGCGTGGTGTCCTGAGAGGTGCCGACAGTCATGATCCAGAAGCTCAGACCTCATCACACAGACGGTCGACATCATCTCCAGTGTTCTGTGTCTGTCAGGTGTTTGTGGTGGCGGAGGCGTACAGCTACAGTCCGGACTGGGCGGAGATTTTGTACCAGAAGGTGATCCTGAACGGAGACTTTGTTTACCTGGAGGAGCTCAAGCGCCACCGTCCGCTGACCTCCAGCCTGTTTGAGGACATTTTCAAAAAGTAAGACAGTGGAACGCAGCGTGTCCATCGGGGGTTGAGAGACAGATTAGAATAATTGAACGCGTGATCTCGTCTCACCTGTGTGTGTCTGTTTCAGGCTGGACGGCGCCCCCAGCGGCGTCACGCCCAACGTGAAGCGCCTGCTGACGTACTGTGAGGATGTGTACAGCCGCTATAGGCTGGCCTACCAGCAGAATCTGTATGATGTCACCAAAACGCTGCTGCAGGACGCCAAGACCTCGAGTTACCTGAACGACAGACTGGCCAGCTGACCGACTGACAGACTGACAGACTGACCGACTGACCGGCTGGACGGTCTTCAGCCTCTTCACGAGGACAATAACCGAAATACTGTCGTGAAAAATACTTATTTATAAAATCATACTAAAAGAAAAACCATTGTCTTTTCTAACCTGTCTTCTGTGGAGATGGATTAAAATCACATAGACTAAATTTAAACAATTGAATAGAATCTGTTTCTCTTGATAAAAAGACAAATCTTGTAAATTTATTGCCCAAAATCTAGATTTACAAAATCTTCACATCATGATATAATGGCACTGTAAAGTTTACATTAAAGACACTTTCTAAACTATTTATATTATTATTGCTCCGTTTTTGATTTTGCAAATTTCTTCACTGTGGGACGAATAAAGGTTTATCTTATCGTTATCTCTTGATTTGAGATCTTCCTGGAGCTCTTTCAGCACCGTCCTCATTTTTCTTTTGTGTTGTGGCATCAAAAGCTCAGTCAGAAATGGAGGATTTGTAGGATTTATACTGACACATGAACACATTACAGACTCAATACCAACCTAGAATTGTGTAGTAATTGAAATCAGGACTCCGATTATGTGTAGTAGTGCTACACAAGTCAGGTTTTGGGAAAGTAGGTTTAACACTTCAGATCTGTTGAACCTCACAGATCAGAAGTGAAACTTGTCTGTAAAGATCCTCACAAGAGACAGATTCAAAATCCTACATAAGTAAAAGTATTAGCAGAAAAACGTACTTGACTGAAAGTACACGAAAATGTCCCCATTCACAGTGTTATATTTATGAAATATGTTTTATTGAAATACTCTGACTGATTCGTTGATGTGTACGAAATGTGCCCCTTAAATTCGACTTTTTAATGAACTGGAGTCATTTTCTAAAACATGGATCATCTAATACATTTTGTAAAAGCTGATGGAAAGATGCAGTTCTCTGTTCGTCCAGCAGATGGCGGTCCAGCCTCAGTCTGTCATCTCCATCTTCAGTGATGTGACTCCTGCTGTGAGCAAAGGTTTTAGACTAACGTCACAGTGAAGTCAGGATTTATCTTTTAGTCCGAACATGTGAATTCAAGTCTCAGTGTGTCTGAAGATTCTCAGTCATCCAGGTGTAGATTTGCTCCTTGTCTCAGCTGAGGGGCTTCTTCAGGTCTGACTGACCGCTGGGTTCAACCTCTGTGGGCTCACTCATCCACCCGCTTTCTTTAATGCTCCTGCTCGTTGTAACACGAGGTGAAGTGTGAACGGTTGTTTGACCTCCTGGGAGAAGATGAAGTGATGTCGTCCTCTGGTGAAGGAGGGTTTCTCTCTCAGGTGGAGGTGACCCTTGACCCCAGGAGTTGACCCTCCTGTTTGTTTGATGGTTGTTTGCCCGTTCGTTCCTCAGACAGCAGCTTCTCCTGCGTTTGGCTCTCAGCTCTTTCCTGTGGATCACTTCCTGTCTGTTCTGTGTCTGAATATGTGATTTCACCAGAATGTAGAATTTTACCTCATCATCAGCTTTTTGTTCAATTTCCTTCAGCCATTAAGAAGATTTTCTGGAGTTTGAACTTGCTGAAGTTTGCAGATGCTCTGCTTTTATGTTTGCTGTGTGCTCATTACAGCTGCAGGCAGAGAGCGGCGTGCGCGCTGAGCCGAGGATGCTGGGAAACGGGCTGGAATTGAAGCCATCTGTCTGTGGACGGCGTGCACGTGACGGTTTGTCTGCTGTCAGGTAAACACACAACTGTGGAGTGATGTTCCCGACGACAGCTAAGCATCATCACTGAACAGACTGAAGAGAAACGTCCTCCTGAGACGAACTTGCTCGTTACAGTTTTGAATTTGCAGCAGCCGTAAATGTTTGACAGCAGTTTTCCCTCCTCGCTCTGCGAGCCGCCTGTTTATCAGCAGTAACGTCTCTAATGGAGGGAGTCATTAAGAAAACGGTCTCATTATTCAGCTCTAATTAGCAAATGAATCAGGAGTTTATATGAAGCTCAGCAGAGCAGACGAGAGTCACACGCCGGGGAATCAGCTCACATCCACTCATTTACTCAAAGTTTTTACAGCGATGACGAGAAACTGTGACTTTTTGACCTTTTAGAACAATGAAGGACAAAAAGCTGAAACTTTTAATCTGTGATGAAACAACACGTTTAGTTAAAGGAGAATAACTGTTTTTCAGTCAGTGCCTCTTTTTCCTGCACAGCTAAAAATATCAGTTTGTTTTCCTCCTTCAGAAAATTCATTTGCTGCCGTTCACTCGTGTCGAGAATGAAAAACAACTCTCAGAGCTGAAGAGGGAATTCATCTCTCCTCGTTTTATCCTCGTTTCCTTCCTCCTGAGTCGAACGTTTTCATGTCACTGTGAGTTTTCAGTCACCTGAGACTCACACAGGAAGTCTCCTCCAAGAAACGCTCCCGCCAAAATAATAAGTGAATGTCAGCACATCTAATAGATAGACAGTGAGCTGCGGCGAAACCAGTGGAAGAAGTTTCCATGATAACGTAGACAGAAGGAAATAAACAGCGAGGAGTCGAATTTCTGTTTTAAAAATGAACTTAACAGACACAGACACAGTCACGACTTTCACATCTTTCCCGGTCAGGTCGACTCCGGTGTGACTCGATGATCGAGGACGTGTCGAACGTTTATGAGATGAAGAACTTGTTCTCAGTTTGTGTCTCTGAGCTGCAGCAGGTCTCGGTGTCTCCTCTGATGTCGGAGCAGTGTTGGAGGAGTGTTGGATCCACAAAGAGGTTTGTTTGTCGAAGTGTGGAAACTTTATGTTGAACGACACGAGCTGAAAGATGAGAACAAGCACAGACTCTCTGACAGGAACAAAATTCAGGAGGTGATATTTACCCCCATCAAACAGGCATATTCATGATTTGTGGGTTTAAATACAAATGTCTGTTAATGTTATTTTAGCAGCATCATTCTTCTCATTTCATGTAACGTCACATTAAAGAAGTTTCATCTGAAAACAGCTCTCCTTCATTTCGACCCTTCGTCACATTAAGTCTGTTTTTCTGACTCCAGCTGGTTCAATATTGAGCTGAAAAACCTGAAAGTCAAACATCAAATAAATCATCGGTCATCAATAGTGTTTTAGAGGAGAACACACACACACACACACACACACACACACCCTCCTCCTCAGTGTTTCCAGCACGAACACACTCCCTCCTCCCCACAGAGTGTTTGACCCCCAGCTCTCTCTCGAATCTTCTTCTCTCTCTGTCTTTCTGTCTCTGGAGCTCTCTCTCTCTCTCCTCACAGAGCTCTCTCCTTCATTCTCTCTCTCTCTCTCTCTCTCTCTCTCTCTCTCTCTGTCTCTCTCTGTCTCTCTCTCTCTCTCTCTCTCTCTCTCTCTCTCTCTCTCTCTCTCTCTCTCTCTCTCTCCCCTGTCTCTCTGTCTCTCTCTGTCTCTCTCTGTCTCTCTCTCTCTCTCTCTCTCTCTCTCTCTCTCTCTCTCTCCCCCTCTCTCTCTGTCTCTCTCTCTGTCTCTCTCTGTCTCTCTCTCTCTCTCTCTCTCTCTCTCTCTCTCTCTCTCTCTCTCTCTGCCGGTTCAGGAGGAACTCCAGTCAGTTTCTGGTCTCTGTGTCTCTCGGCTGCTGAGGATGGACGCTCGGATCTTCACCCTGCACGTCCTGACGCTCTGCTGCCTCATTCACGGTAGGATTAACACACAAACACACAACACACACACACACACACACACACACACACACACCTCAGCCTGTTCACTTGTTTCGCTGTTGTTTCAGTCACTGATGTTGAGCAGCAGATCAAACAGAGGAATAGCTACAATAATCTAAAGTCATGTCAACGTCTCTCTTTTACAAAGGAAAACAAACGACACCAAAATCAGCTCCTGCAAAGGACAGAAAACTAAATCTACCAATCAAAAGAAAGAAAGAATTAGAATATGAGACATTTGTACAACATAATGCAAACGAACACAACAGAAGGACAAACTGTCTCAGACTCAGATTAAGGTTAAAAACAAGTTTCAATTCAAATGTAACCTAAAATTTTATCACATTTTCACAAAATCATCAAAATAAAACATGAATGTCGTTTGTTTCCATCAACTGTGAGAATATGAGCTCATTGGTTGATGGAGATAAACAGCAGGTTTAAACCGTCGTCGAGGAAGAGGATTATTAAAAGACTCCAGTCAAAGGTCGGATGATGGAAAACATGATGGAAATCAGACAGTTTCAGGTTCCTGTGAATGTGAGGAAGGTCTGAGCCTCCTCATCCTCACAGATCTGATGAGACGAGATCAGTCACCTCAGACTAACGTGAAACCTTTCTTGTGATATTTCAGCTTCTTCTCGTTTTCCCATGTTTCCCCTCATGTTCTCGATGTGCAAACTGACAAAGCACATGAAAACAGATGGATGGAAACAGAAGCACAGCTCAGATGATCCGTTCCAGTTTTAGCTGTGAGACCGGAAACATGTTCGGATCAAAAAAATCTTTTTACGATTAATCGATTGAAAGAAAATTAATCACAAACTATTTTGATTTATCGTTTCAATCATTTTTCAATCAGAAACTTTCCTCTTGTCGTCACCGCAGTTTCTCTTCACTTTAATCAGCAGACAGTTTGTATCGTGACTGTAATGGAGGTGATGGTTATGCTGATGAACCACTCTTGAGACCTCTAAAATACCCAGATGAAGTTGCTGACTCTATGTATCCGCAATCTCCCCAGGTTGTCCGGTCAGAACATGAAGATGGCACAAATGTAACAGACACACTCTCTCTTTGAGATGCCACTCATTTATTGATATTAGACAGTCTGCAGCGTGATGGTACTTGATTGAGGAATGGGTTTATGCATGAGGTTGGGTGTGTGTGGTCGTGTGGTTTATTCTAATGGACGCACATAAATATGGAAAAAGAGTCCAATAGAGAAAGTAGGAGTTGGAAGGATCTCTGACTGCTGTCCCTCGGTCCGCTGCTCCACGCTGAATGACCGCAAGAAGGTAAACACAGATTTATGGGGGTCGCGGTCATCTGTGATTGGTGGGCAGGTAGGGCATGCAGTCAGGCACGGGCTGTTCACGTGAACAGAGGGTGAAGTGGCGTCTAGATGTCTGCATCAAGTGTGTCATGAGTCTTCTGTACAGTGACCATCAGATCGATTTTCCACATCAGAACGTTCTGTAAAGCAACGTGTTTGAATGAACGTCAGGATCGAGATGTATTTTCTTTTTACATCGTGTTCATGTGCAGCCTCGTACGCTCGCGGTTAAAAGGCAGAACTTCTTACTTCTGTGTTCGACACTCGTTTTTGTGCTTTTCTTCGTGTTTCGTTCATGCGCCGCTGCTTCGACATGCCAACGTCCCCCCGGGACCCGACAGTGTCTGTAGTGATGCAGACGGACGACACGAGCTCATGTCTCCGCTCTCGTGTCTTCTACTTACATTGTAGCTGTTCTTCAGCAAACGTCCGTCTCACACTTTCCCTGAAGTGCGGCAGCTGTTTCATGTGCAGATGTGCTGTGTGTGTGTGTGTGCAGGCTCCCTGCAGGGTGTGTACCAGCGGCGCCTCTACAAGGAGCTGATGAGGAACTACAACCCGTTAGAGCGACCGGTCAACAATGACTCCCACAGCCTGACCGTCCACTTCAGCTTCAGCCTGCTGCAGATCATGGACGTGGTAAGAACACACACACACACACACACACACACACACATATACTCACGCACACACACACACACACACACACACACACACACACACACACACACACGTATACTCACGCATACACACACACACACACACACACACACACACACACCAACTGTAAATCACCTCCCAAACCAGGAGAAGAAGGGATTCTGGGGAAGAACCTGAGTTTTGGAGAAGCTGTTGGATTTTCCTTAATATCACATATGACACTAATATGCACATGTCCACATACTTTTGTCCAAGTATTGTAGGTTTCATGAAGAAAAAACAACACACTGGTCAGATTGTTGCTCTAATCAGCTGCTGCAGGACTGACATGACTCCAGTGATGAACTTTCACACCATGTAGTCAGACTGACATAAACACACACACACACACACACACACACACACCGTGATGAACTAAAGGAACACACAGCTCATTCTTTTCTAACTCACGCATATCTTACACCCATTTTAACAAACAGTCACTCTGCCTCCTGCCAGATACTGACAGCAGGAGACAACTTTCATCTCTACTATAACAGCATGTGGCAACACACACACACACACACACACACAACACACACACACACACACACACACACACACACGCAGACGCACAGTACGAGGTCATCATTAGAGTCCTGACTGCAGCACTTTTCACTCTGTGAGTTTCTTGTTTGGTTCTCGAAAACAGTGCAGAGACTGACAACATGCTGTTTACAGTGTGTGTGTGTGTGTGTGTGTGTGTGTGTGTGTAACTGATGCAAACACACAGACACACACACAGTAATACTGATGCACTGAAGCCTCAGTCTGGCACTGACTCACCGCAGGAGAGCAGGACAGCTTGACTCCTCACATCTCCAGTTCCACAGCATGTGACCACACACACACACACACACACACACACACACACACACACACGCACACACACAGCCGGTGGCTCCACATGTAGAAGAATTAGTGTGAAACTCTAAACCGTGCTGCTGCGGCCGGATATCAAACCTTTTACACTTCGTCTCGACTGAGTTTTGTCTGTAGCTTCAAATAAAAATGCTCAAACACTGAAAAGTGACATGAAGGTTTGATCACGTTCTTAAAGGATTGAAAGAAAACAAAAAGACGTATTTTTATATTTTTTACCTCTTGTGGAATCTAGTCTTGGTTTTTTTTGTCACAAAGCAGAAGCAGTGAAAAATTCTATTTAAAAAAATCATCTGTCTCTTTCTGCAGTTTCACACTTTACAAGTTCTGTGATGAAGTACAGTTTTCAGGGGCTTGTAGTACTTGACTAGTTGTAGTACTTGACTAGTTGTAGTACTTTGAGTATTTCAACTGTATTTCTTGTTGTTCTTTTTACTCCGCTACTTTTATCTGACAGCTTTAGTTACTCAAACACTTTACATTAGATAGAACATGTGATGATTATACAACCCTTCCGGTCGTCGGCCTCCCTTCACCGTTCAGATGAACTCATCTCACTGTGTCTCATCGTTCTGCAGTTTCCTCTCACCTGCTCTCACTCTCTGTTTCTCCGCTGGAGGAAACGTTCTTCTAATCCAGGTTTTTCCTCCTGATATCAAGCCGGCTCAGGGTTTGGTGGCAGATTTCATCATGACATTAGACGTTAAATTCCTCAAACCGTTCTTACAGTCTGTGTTTAGAAAATGAGCAGTGAGGACGGAGACCGTAGTTAAAGATTCTCTCAGTGTTCCTGAACACAAAATAAACATAATATATTTTGCGGGGGCTTCATAGACTTCAGGATCAATATGAGTGACTCAGCCTGAACCAAGTGCTTTTACAAACTTTACTTACTCAGATTAAGATTAATGCTACAAACTATAATCAATAAAATGAATGATAATATTACAGGTCTGTCAATAAGACAATACGACTTCCTGGGGAAGAAATTCACAAGTTACCCAACAGTGTTGAAACTAATATGTACGAAATAAGTAAATTCAACTCAGCCCCACATTTATCAGCAGCAAGTGATTTCACATGAATGCATCAATAATCATCATCAGTAATCAATACAATAATATCATTTATCATTTATTTCAAAATGAGCCAGTCTGCAAAATGAGTACTTTTACTTTGGGACTTTTGTGAGTATGTCTTGATGTTTCTACTTTTGTACTTGACTTGTTTTATTAGCGTTTTCTCGCCATTTCCATGTCGATTCGTTATTGATTCATCAGAGATCAAATAATCACCGTTAAGTTTTTGATTGACTATTTTTAAAATGAGAGCGACAGTGTTTGTCCGTCCTCTGATCGTCTGTCCGCCGTCACAGCTTGTGTCAGCAGCTGCTCCGGCCGACAGGACGACACGGGTGATGATCCTTCACGCTTCATCTGAACATCTGCTGCTTTTTACAGATACAACCTGGCAACATTTTTAAGACTTGAATCACTTATAAAACTGAACAGACTCATTTCTTACCAGATGATCAGTGACAACACTTGTTTTATTAATGGTTTCTTCTGAAAGTAAAAGTTGTGCTGATGCTTAGAAATGTGCTTTTTTTCTCACAGTGATTATTTGAAAACGCCTGCAGACACAGAAACCAGGCTGAGGTGGTTCTGTAAGGTTCACACACAAGGTTCAGTTTGACCCGCCAGAAAAAAAATCTTTACATCACTGATTAAATTTTTGTGAGGTGAAATGTTCTTTAATGGTTTTGGCTTTTAGTCTGGTTGTTTCCTGTATTGTGGATCACCTGTGTTTCATCAGTCTCTCGTGTGTTGAGTTGGTGGGATCAACCTGCCTGGTCCCATCACTCAGTAAACGTCCTCCACAGCTTTGTCTAATTATGACATGAGACAAATTTAAACCATATATTCACACAGAGGTTGTAACATTATCCATCACTCCTTTTATAGCTATTGCTTCATTCATTTCCTTATTGCATCATGAAATATGAGTCTCACAGTTTTTACTTTAATCGCCAGTCGTTTTCTTCTGTCGTCGTTTGTTGGGTTGATTTTCAGTCAGTTTCACTGTTTCCTTCTTCACTGATCTCTTCATCCATTTATAATGTCTTATTCCCACCATGTGACACATTATCACACATCATCTTCTCCTCGTATCGTCATTTTTATTAGATCTTATTTATCACATAGATATAACCTGATTCATTTGGATCAGTTCCATCGTTCATCACCGGCTCAGAATCCTCATTCACCGTCCAGCCTTTCGTTTATCACTCATTAATATCAGATATTGACACAGACTCAGATTTAGTCCAGAAGCGGCTTCTTCTCTGTCGTCTCTCAGTGTTTTCTGATCTCAGGTGAATGTCGTCCCGCTCAGATCCTCCTCTCGCAGTCTGTCGGTGCGTCCGTCTCACAGCTGCAGGCTTGTTTCCGGAGTCGAGTCTTTCCCGATGCTTCTCTCAGGGGAGTTCCCTCCAAACTCCGTTTCACACTCAGATCCAATTAGTTCCCACACATTAAAGCGTCAGGACTCAGCGGGCACGTCCCAGCACAGGAGGAACTTCCACACTGTTATGTAACAACAGGGACATTTCAGCTCGTCACAGAAAATATGAACGTAAACTGCAGATTAACTGGTGGTAACAAGTCGACCCGACCTGTCGAATCACAGCGTCCGGACATTTTGACAAATTCTGACCTGTTCAGTGATGTTGACCAATAGGAGCACAGAGAGCTCTTCACCTGTGAACATGGTGAAGTGAAAGAGGAACGATGCTGCTGCTTTGAGGTGAAACTGTGGAACAGAGGAACGGCTGTTTTCTTTTTTTCAGGCTTTTCTACTCAGTCAGTTTCATACACTCGGCTTCAGATGCCATATTTTTCCCATTCTTGTTCCAGGAAGTCGGCCCCAGCTCGTCCAGCCTGATGACATCACGCAAGTCGTGAAAGAAGGCCCGCTGTGATTGGTCTGTCACGTCTCTGAGGAGAATCACAGCCAGAAACTATGACTCTGTTATCTCCTGATCTGACGCAGTGACAGTCTGAACAGACATGTTCAAAAATCAGACGTCAGCCAACACTTTTCTGAGATCTGAACTCAGAGATCTGCGTGCAACGATTGTTGTAACTCCCTGAAATGAAAAATCTGACACTTTGCACAATGATTGACATCTGAACTTTGTGTGAGCAGACAACATTTATCAACAGTTGGAACATTGAACGTCGTGAAATATGAGTATTTGTCACTTTAAACTGTGTCTCCATTAGAATCCATTGTGTCTGTCCTCGTATCTGCCGGTGGAGGACGAGGTCGACGGGAGTGAAGAATCGGGGTTTTATTCTCTAAACCCTGAAGGTTTCTCTTCTTCGCAGCCTGAACGTCCAGCTCGTCCGTCTGGGTGTCTGACAGGTGTGCGTCTGTCGGGAGGCTTCAGCTGTGCGTGGAGGCCGTTATCAGCTCGCATCATCTCGGCCGCTCGCTTTCACAGCTGCTGCTGTTTTGCCTCATTGCCTCTGAGTTTTATATCCAGACGGTGGGTTTTATTTGTGGCTGCTCGCTCTGCTCTGTGCCTCCCAGGTGAGGAGGAGGAGGCTGAAAGGAGCCGGACTCTCTTGAAGCTGCAGCCGAGCTTCACCAACACGTTCGGGCTCCTGCTGCCTTTGTGGCTCTGATAAAAGCCTGGTGTCGATGCCTCTGCTGGAAAATGATTTATTGCATGGCTTCATGTGCAGTAGTGTGAGGGCGTCTTATCTCAGCGCAGGTTTCCAGCAGGTAACTAACCAACAATGAAAACTGCCTCTACAAAAATGAGACGGATTCACTTCATGTTAATGAACGGCTCTGCTGCCGCTCGTCCTCGTCCGAGCTCTGTCAGGATTCCTGAATCAATGTAGGGTTTTTTGGCTTTTTTGTCAAACTCAAAACAGTCTGATGTGAATGATTGCACATATAGAATATAAAGTGTTCACCCCTGAATCATCACTGGTGCCGGCTGTTGCTTCCGGACGTCACCTGTGTGCAGGTTTCAGTTGATTAGAGTATGAAGACACATGTTTGTGGGATTGAGTCCAGATAATCGATCTGTCGGACTGTGAATCACACGGTTCCTGTTTATCAGATTCTTTCCTGTTGAGCTAACTGAAGGTCAGTCGTCTATTAAAGCGAGGTAGCGTTTACCTTTAACGCCTCTGCGTCGGAACAATCTGCCTCCTCCCCCGTCCTCTCATTCTCTCTGTAGCTCGGCCACCTGAGAACGAATTAACAGACCGGACATTCATCAAACTGACATTATTCATATTCGCCCTCTCCTCTGCTGGAACGCTGCCGCGTTGAAGATTAATTTACAGGGATGAAAGAAACGGCGGCGAGTGGACAGACTTTTAACCAGACTGCTGTGACTCAGGATCCTCAGGTCATTTGTGCAGATCAGACGCTGATTGTGTTGTTTCTGTTTGCAGGATGAGAAGAACCAGGTGCTGACCACCAACATCTGGCTGCAGCTGGTGAGTTTGCTTCTCGAGTCGGTGTCAAAAAACCATCAGGATTCACGACTCTCATCCTTCTTTATCTTTATCAAACACATTTCATCTATTCGTTGAACGATTCATGTTCTGGTTTGATCTACATTCAGGACGAAGCTCGTTTATCTGTGAAGTTAGTGAAACAAAGTCGACGCTGTTTCTCATTAATGTCATTCATTGTTTCATATGTTGTTTTAAGAGTTTTAAGAATCATTTTTAGTTTAGTTTCCAAAAACTCTCTTTCTAACATTTGTGACCAACATTGTGTCTTTGTGTCGTCGGCCTAAAGCCGTGTGTGACTTTATTCATTCTACAATCATTACTATGATTCTCATCCAACACAGACACAGGTGGCAGTTTGACCTGTTCAGGGATGCAAACGTCTCGCCGTTAGTTCCCGGCACTTTTTTAAAATCAGGAAATAGCTTTAGGCCTTGTTTCCTGTTGCTTCGAGGAAATGTTTGTGGGTTCTTGGTTCCTGCAGTGGAAAAGCGTTTCTCTCGTGAACCTTCTCAATGAGTCTGTTTCCTCTGTCGTCGCCATCAGTGCTTCTGCACCTGGAGCTGTTTGAGGTCTGGTCTCGCGGCCGTCGACGCTCGGGAGTTAGTATAACGATCCATGACTCGGTGTTAATGGATCTAAATCTGCGCCGGACCTTCATCCATCCCCGGCCTGGATCCACGGGGGCCATTACAGGAAATTAAAGCCGTGTCTCTCCCAGCCGTTACAGACGCTTGTGTTTGTGCCGGTCGGGCCGCCGGGGACGACGCGTGACTCTGGGGGAAAGAAGCCGAGTAAACAAGTAAACACTGATAATAAATGGAAGCCTGCAGCCGCATCGTCCCGTCCTTCCTTCAGTTCGGCTTCCAGAGAGACTCTGGAGGAATCGCACGACTCCGGCTCTGGTGCTTGACCCAGATAAGTTTTCCGTGGTGGAGGAAAGGTGGATCCAGCAGGCAGCGAGTGCCGGCTTCTCTTTCTGTTTCCACAAATACTCCGTGTGCCGTTCCTCTGCTCGCTCCGTCAGAGCCGTCGGTTCGACGCCCGACACCTTTCTGACATCGACTCCTGCTTCTTTGTTCGCTTTAACTTCCTCTCACTCTATAAAAAGCTGCTCCTCTTTGCCGGGCACGACCGACTCTGCTGTGAATGTCAGAGCTAATGCAGAGCGTAGGAATTCATTAAGAGAGCTTCCTAAACCCATTTCATGCAGCTGTCCAAATTTAATTAGGTTTCATATCAGGTCCTGTGGAATGTGTTTGTAAAGTGGCGATGCACTAATCCGGCCTAATCTGCTCCTCTCCGATGGAAAGGTTGGTTCCTCCCCGGAGGCTCGGTGTTTCCTCACCACAGCAGCCTCCAGGACCAGCTGCTCCGCTAGCTTAATTTAATTTGGCGTTTGCCTCGTCTCCTCCTCCTCCTCCTCCTCCTCCTCCTCCTCCTCCTTCCTCCTCCTCTTCCTCCTTCTCCTCCTCCTTCTCCTCCTCCTCCTCTCCCCTCCTCCTCCTGCAAACTTTGACGTATTCAAAGACTAAAAACAGATTCAATGTCTCCATTTTGGGGCAGATTTCTTCATGAAGGTTTTGGCTTTCTAATGTTGTAAATTCCTGTTTCCGGAGGATGAACCCTTCATGAAGATAATCTCTGCATCTTCAGCTCCCAGTGAGTCTCTGAGGAAACTAAATCCTCAGAGTGAGTTTGGTTCCTCTGACACTTCTATTGTGTCTTTACATGTTTGGATCCAACAGCTCTGTCAGGGAGAATAATCCTTTTATAAGATACGGTGTCAGAGCGTGAACGGGCCCCAGAACAAATCCAGAACATCCATGATGAAGTTTTATGTGGAAGCTTCTCTGTTGGAATAATCGAGTCCGGCTGGTGATGACGAACCAGTTTGTGAACGACTTTCTGTGCATTTTTCTTCCCCTTTGAATCTTGTTGAAGCTCATTGCATCACTTTGACGTCTCATCTTTACGGCGTGCGGCTTCTTTTGGTCTCGTCCTGTTCTGACTCTTTGAGCCTTTGAACCTTTTCAGACAGGAGAGCGCAGAGATTCTCACCTGCTCATTAAAAATACATGTGAACGCTTGACAGGAGGCGGTTTCTCATCTCGCTTCTCATTCCCCCCGTTTGTGGTGCCGGTTCCTGTTTTTACTGGAAACAAATGATGTAATTTAATGACTAAAGTAATGTTCAATCTGTGCTCAGTTTAATATCTGGAAGAGCATTTGGTTTGCAGACAGGCATCAAACACACAGTCACTGGGAAACACAAGCAATATAATATAATATAATATTAAGAGAACATCTTCATTTTATGGTTCTTTATTATGAAATTATTTATTACATTTTTTGAGAAACATTTTGAGAAACATGGAGCACCTTTTTCATTTTAGAGAACAGAAACAGAAAACAGCCGCCGTGACAGCTCTGCTTCACAGATTCCTCTGGGAAACACTTCAGCTCAGCGACAGGAAGTAAACAAGGCCGAGGGAGACGTGTGCGACCTTCACAGAGGCTCTGACGCGGGATGAGGGCCGAGTCGGCCGCGAGAGCCGAGGGTGTAAATCGGCCGTCGGCTCGGGCCTGATGCTTCCTGGCAGCTCTTCTGTCTCGCAGCTGCACACAGTCAACAACGACTGTTACATAAGATCCATCAGTGTGATGCACATTTCACCGGCTGAAGTTTGGAGGTCAAGCAAAGATGAGCTGCAGCTTATCAGCTGGTTTCAGGCAAAAATACACAACTCATCACGTTTTTATTATTGTCAGACCTCATTTCTTGAAAACATAATTTCCTTTTGTACAACAGGTTAAAACAAAGAACTTCTTTGGGAAAAAGGCAATATGTTCATTAACATCTGTGTGTGTGTGTGTGTGTGTGTGTGTGTGTGTGTGTGTGTGTGTGTGTGTGTGTGTGTGTGTGTGTGTGTGTGTGTGTGTGTTTGCAGTACTGGACAGATTTCTACCTGCAGTGGAACATGTCCGACTATCCCGGTGTGACCAATGTCAGATTCCCCGACAGCCAGATCTGGAGGCCCGACATCCTTCTGTACAACAGGTCCTGAACAGCCGAGACGCTCGACGTGAAGCTGAACGTTCAACTTGGAGTTGTTTCTTTAAAATTCTTATTTTTGTGATGTACTTAAACCTAGATAGTCGACAAAACAATCTCAACTCCAGGGCTACTTGTTCCGCAGCTTTCACCAGTGCAGGAAGTAAAAATTAAAGATACATAGAGTAAAATTTCACTGACATAGTAATTAAAAAAAACGTATTTCTTAATAATAAAATAAATTAATTTATATACTACATTTCAAAAGCCAAAAAAGTGATTTACAAAGACACAGAAAGACGAGAAATTACCGGATAATAATAAAGTGAAATTGATAAGTAATGATGAAAAGAGAGGTATGAATTACTAAAACACAGTAAAAACAAGTGAATTAAAATTGTAAGAAACCAATTCAAAAGAAAGACGTTCTGATTTTAAAGAAGAAACAGAAGGATCCAGCGCTGCGTTCAGGGGCCACGTACAGGGGCCACGTACAGGGAACCAGAGCCGAGAAGCTAAAGCCTCTGTCGACTGTCGGAGTCGTCCTGCTGCTGCATTTTGAACTAGTTCAAGTTTTGAGAGATTAATCAGGAATCTAATTAAGTATTAAGAGCGTGGACGACAGTTTCCAGATTCTTAGAGGATAAGAAAGTTCTAGTTTTCAAGAACAAAGCTGCAGAAAACAGAACCTGAGTGAGAGAAGGAGAGTCGATGTTCAGCGTTTGGAAATAACACAACTGACACATCCTGGTCTTTAATGAACAAATCAATCAGTGAATGAATCAACTTCATCAACTTCATATGAATTGTTATTGCTGTGTTCATCACTGATCCAGAGTTTAACTTTCAGACTGTGGTTCAGACAAACAGTCGAGTTTTCCTTTAAAATGTCAGAACATCGACAGAACAACAGGATCAGTTTGTGTCTGTTGGACTGAGGATGTTTTGGTCGAGGCCAAAGAAAACTGGCTCAGTTCAGATCCAGTAAACGAGCTCATTCAGCTAATCCCCCCCCGTCAGGATTAACACCTCACTGTTAACACACACATCAGAGCCGCCGCCCGCGGGAGGCGCTCCGCCGGACGCTGACGAGCGTCTCAGCTCATTAACCGAGCAGCGTTCGGGAGTTTGACCGCGGTGGGAGGCGGCGGGGGGGCGACTGTCAGAGGGAATATTGACCCGGCTGCCTTTAATGAGAGGAGGCCGACGAACTGGACCAGAGCCTGACTTTGAATTATAGTCGGGCGCTGGGTCGACTGCAAACCGCAAACTTACTGTAGTTTCACTTCCTTCAGCGGCCGACACTCCTGCAGCAGAGTTCAGTCCCAACTTATTAGAAAGACAATACACAGAACAAATGATGCTCATGTTGTGAACTTGTTTTTTCACCTGTCGGAGGCAGGATGAGAAAAAAACCCTGATGAAGTGAGGGAATGTTTGAAAAGCCTTTTGAAGGGGCTGTATAGACCCTGGGTTCTGTCTGAGGGGCTTCATGGTATAAAAGTTCCAGCATGTGCACGACGAGCCGAAGCCTCGATGAAACTGTGACTGATCGACGCTCCGACCTCGATGTGACGGACACTGACTGTTGTTTCTCTCCACAGCGCTGATGAAAGGTTCGACGCCTCCTTCCACACCAACATCCTGGTCAACTCCACCGGCTACTGCCAGTACCTGCCCCCAGGTAACTCACCCACAGGCCCCCAGGCAACAGGCCCCCAGGTAACTCACCCACAGGCCCCCAGGCAACAGGCCCCCAGGTAACTCACCCACAGGCCCCCAGGTAACTCACCCACAGGCCCCGCCTCCTGCCAGGTGGACTGATGGGCCCCTGACATGCCAGGCCCTTCCACTGTCAGATAATTATATTTGTAAGTTAAATTTTGTCAGATTTTACATGTGATTTTAAAAAAAGAGAAAAAAAGGTCACTTTTCGATCAAGCATTGGACCGTGCTCAGGCGTCATCGAAAGTACGAACAAAAAGTAAATTTCACTCACTTGAACTTGAAGTTTAGAATATTTTATCACAGTTATTTGCTCCCAAGGTTGGAAATGAGCCTCCATGTTGAAGAATTTCACTTCCTGGAAATAAGCGGTTTCTTTCCAACACGAATTTTAAAATTCTGTCTGAGGCTCACAGCATATTTTCAATAATCTCGAGCCACCGCAGGTTTATTTCTGTATCACCTTCTTGTCTGTAGTGTTGTGTTAAATAAAGACTTTTTATTCTCTAATTAAAGTTACGGACAGATGGAGATGAACTGTTGGTTGGAAACTGGTTCAACATCCAATAAAGAGCTCACACTTCTTCACAGGGGTTTTGTTGAACGACTCCATTAAATGTAAGCTGCAGTTTTATGGAGGTCTGACGGGGGGCGGGGGGTCGGCATGAGGTCGAGGGGTCAACAGGAGGAGGTCAGGAGGAGTTATGGTCCTGATTGACGACCTGAGACTCGTCGTGACTTTCGTCCGGGCGGCCGATCGAACCGAGGCGCTTCAACATTGAGTTAAAGGCCGTTATCGTCGTGCGTTTTATTTCAGCTAAACCAGAAAGTGAACGAGTCATTTAAAGACGTGAAATCATTTCTCGATGCTTCACAGAAGGAAACAAAAGCACTGAAATCTGCAGACTGAGAGTCAAACCACAATATGTCAGGAAGAGGAGGGAAACCCATCAGCCGATCAGAAATCAATAAGTAATAAAAGTCGTAACAGCTCTATTACTGCGGACGGCCGACATTGATCAGTGGACAGTGATGACGGAGACGAGCTTCAGCTTCAGCAGCGAGAACGAACATGAACATAAAAATAAGCAAAAACAAGTAAATTTTACTCCAATAAAAGCAATAAATGTGAATGAAGCCAATGTTCCAGCGTCGTGTTGCTGCAGTTTTATTCTCAGTCGGAGACAGAAAGGACGAGACGCTGCAGAGTTTTCCTCTGTATTCACTTCACTTCGGCTCGTGTGTTCACTCTGTCACCTCAGGCAGCTCTACTCGCAGTATTTTGGCCTGAAGTTCGTTTCTTCTTCGCGGCTCCTGATGGTCCTCATTTCTCCTCTGGGATCATTAAACGTTCATCTCTTTTTGAGGCAGCAGGTGTTTGCTGCTTTGGGATCAGATTGGATTTCCCAGCTGATCCACACACAGTTAATGGAAGCGGCTGATGGTTTCTCTGAGGGAGACGGACGCGCTCTTGTTTACCTGTTTGCTTCGTCCCTCGCTCTCGGTCGCTTTGTCCTCGCGGCTCCTCGTCTGTCTTATTTCTGACTTCTGAGTTCACAGTCGTGTGATTTCAAATCATCTTTTTCTCTGTAATTTATTTTCCTTCACTGTTTGAACTTTATCTGTTTCATGAATTCCTCCCGGGTGTTTTTCTGTATTTTGTCTCTTTACTTTTTGTTTGGATTTGACCTTTGGTGCATTTGCCTCCACAGTTTATTTCTCTGTCTCCTCCGTTCAGCTCGTATTTCCTTCTTCATTTTTCACTCGTTCTTTCTTTCAGGAATATTTAAGAGCACCTGTTACATCGACGTCCGCTGGTTTCCGTTTGATGTGCAGCGCTGCGACCTGAAGTTCGGCTCCTGGACGTACGGCGGCTGGTCTCTGGACCTGCAGATGATCGAGGCCGACGTCACCGGATACATCGCCAACGGAGAATGGGACCTCGTGGGTAAGAAGACACATGAACCTCTGAGGGAAGAAACACGAGGCTGTTTGTTTGTTTGTTTGTTTGTTTGTTTGTTTGTTTGTCACTTGGTCTGTTGCAACATTTTTAAAACGGTAAAATGTTTCGATGATTCCACTTTTCCTCTGAAGGTCTTTTCACATTTGAACATTAAGGTTATAAAATCCCTGGATTAACTTCCTGTATATGATGATGTTTAATTCAACACGGTGTAAAATGTGATGTATGTGGAGCTTTATGTGATGGTTGAACATGTGATTCAGACACCGTTAATCTGCTGCCTCCGGTCTGAGACCGACGTCAGGTGATCACGTCTGGATTGTGTTGGATCAAATCAGATCAAATTCATCCACATCAAACTGGGAGAAACATGTTGAAACAAACACAAACTGTCGATACAAAGTTGGAAAAAGACTCAGATTAAGCATTAAGTTTTCTTTAACGCCCACGTTGCTGTAATAGTTCTGGACATGTTGGATATTTCAAACTTATCTAAATTCTCTTTTTGCTGAAATCCTCATTGGTCACACAAATATGAATATTCCAGTCTTAAAAATGTCCAACAGATCCACCTGACGACCAAGTGGAAAAATCTCAAAGCCCTTGAGATGTTTATTTCTACTTTCTGTGATCAGGGCTGGACAGATAAAGCTGCTCCTCTGGGGACAGAGACAAGGACAAGAAAAGAAAAATCCACTTGGTCTAAATAATTCACAATCAACAGGACGTCTTATCTGATCTGTCAGGCTGCAGGTTGAAACTCCCAGAAAACCTTTGAGGGAAACTTTGGCTCATTTCACGGTGAGACGTTCCAGAAAAACAAGCTTCTTCGCTTAATCAGCTCCTGTGAATCTCACATTTAGGAGTTTTCTCCTCGACTGCGAGCGCGTGTAAATGTTCGAGCCGATCGCGAGCGTCTGTCTGCTGAGGAGGCTTCGTATCAGCTCTCCCATCCAGCATTAATCTGCAGGTAATGAAACGCTGCTGCTGCTGCAGAGCTGCGAGCCGCTCACTGACCCTGAAGGCTGAGGGGAGCGCCGCCGCCTGCGGGTCCTGTTTCCACCGTCGTCCCCGTTTCCACCGCCGTCCCGTTTCCACCGTCGTCCCCGTTCCCACCGCCGTCCCCGTTTCCACCGTCGTCCCCGTTCCCACCGTCGGCCCTGTTTCCACCGCCGTCCCCGTTCCCACCGCCGTCCCCGTTCCCACCGTCGTCCCCGTTTCCACCGTCGTCCCCGTCGTCCCCGTTCCCACCGTCGTCCCCGTTCCCACCGTCGGCCCTGTTTCCACCGCCGTCCCCGTTCCCACCGTCGTCCCCGTTTCCACCGTCGTCCCCGTCGTCCCCGTTCCCACCGCCGTCCCCGTTCCCACCGTCGGCCCTGTTTCCACCGCCGTCCCCGTTCCCACCGTCGGCCCTGTTTCCACCGCCGTCCCCGTTCCCACCGTCGGCCCTGTTTCCACCGTCGTCCCCGTTTCCACCGTCGGCCGCTCACAAAATGCCAGATCGTACAAACAAAGCGTTCATACCATCAAACTCGACGCAAAGACCTGATGACACAGTCTGATGTTTTAATGAAAAAGCTCCCTGATCACACACATCTGCAGCATCGAGTTCTCACAGGATGACGTGAAGATTTTCATTGTTTTTGCCTCGTGCATCTTCATCCTCATTAAACTGAATAAAAATCAAAGTAATGTCATTGTCATCAAATGCAATAGATTCAGAAAAATGAGTGAGAAATAAAGTCAACTGCTCAGACTTTTTTAAAAACAGGAGAGGATCAGGTCGGAAAGAAACTAAAACCAGAAATATCCTGAGTGTGAAACGACATGTGGGACAGAAAGTGAGGAGTTCAAATCAGACACAAAGAACACGTCATCGAGCAAGTGGTTTAGTTTCAGATTCGACCTCCAAGACTCAGTAGCTCCAGTTCTGTAGCCGGAGGCCTTTTCAGATTATGAGCCTTCAGTGTTTGAACGTGATGGCAGACAGACCGTCGAGGTCGGCAGTTCGCCGGCCGAGCATCTCGCCGTGTGACGGCGTCGACCTCAGAAACCTCTCAGAGCTGTTTCACTGAGCCGCGGCCTCTGGACCAGCAGTGAAACATATGAACCAACAAACACTGTTTCAGAGCAGCATCAGCTTCAGCGTCTGATCATCAACGTTAACACGATTCTCTGAACCTGCGATGATTGAAGCCTGCGTGGCGACAGAAAGCAGCCAACTGTTGTCAAGAACTAATCTGAACCAAACTCTTCAGATCTTTAAAATCCCAGTGACTAAACATTAGAGCTGCGATTAAAACACAGGCCTCCTTCATTACTGTGTTTCTGTATGTCCTCCCTCACTTGTCCAGCGTCAGAGGACATTAGACGAACAGCGTCGGTCGTCGGGTCGCGTCTCAGTAAAGGCTCCATTTTCTAGATACTGGTGTTTTGAACTTTTGGAGTCACTGATCATTTCGGTCTCAGAAACAAAGCTCTGAAGTGCGTTTCCTTTAAACAACATGTCTCTGAACGGAGTGAACACGGTTGAGTGCAGAGCAGAGGACGGAGTCAGACCGATGACGGTCCTCGTCCCCGGGGAGCTCGGCCTCCTCTGCGTGAGCCGGCCGATGAAATGGAAAGAGGAGATAGCAGAGAATGAAAGCGAGCCTCCTCCAGAGACGCTGTTCAGCCAATGGGCCGTTCACAGGGAACTTAATTGAAAATCTCAGCAGCATGCTTCCCATTTAGCCCCCAATCACCTACAGCGGAGATTAAAACCAATGTAGTGAGCAATGTAGCGACGTACGGGCAAATGAAAGGCAGCCAGGCGTGATGCACTCTTATGCAGAGGATGAAATAGAAGCAGGGAGTTTCTATCTGCCGCCTCCTCCACGAACACATCAGTTAAATAACCAGAAAGAAGGTGGACGTTAAAGAGAGCGAGCGTCAGCTGCCAGGTGGAAGACGTCTGAAGAGCGAAGAGCCGAGAGCGAGGGAACGTTCAGGTTTGGATGGTTTCGTTAAATCAGTTTTTCACTCAGTTTTCAGCTTTGTTGATAATTTAGTGATAAAATAACATGATGAACATTTAAGTACTGAATAATCTTCACTCATCCCCGAGAGAAAACAGTGTTCGACCTTCATAAACACAATCAAACCAGGATATAAATGTTCATTAAAGCTCAATGAATGAATATAAGACCTGTTCAGAGAGACGAGCGTCAGAGGTCACCTGATTTAAATGCTGTTTTTAATAATATGATTCTTGCTCCCTGTTGGACGCCGATGTCACCACGTGGGCTTATTTGAATCCATCGTGTTTTGGATGTTTTTCTTTCTCTGACTCTTTATGATGACAGATTATTGTTCCAATGATAAAACCTGATCGGCTCTCGTTAGTGTCAGTGGTCGTCAGCAGGCGGCTTCACGTCTCCTGCAGCCGCAACAGAGACGATTTGACGACCAAGTTATTATAATTAGAAACGTCTCCTTTAGGAATAAGGAAACACAGGAGTTATATTGAACTCTGAGGATGCTGAGGCTGCTCAGTGTGAGCAGGTTTTATCTCTGAGCACATTCAGGCCACAGATTCTCTCTCACCGCCTCCAGACACCCGAGTGTGTGTCGGAGGTTTCCGCCTCAGTTTTGATGTCGGTGTCTCTGCAGAGGTTCCTGGACGGAGGAGCGAGCGCTTCTACGACTGCTGCAAGGAGCCGTATCCCGACGTGACCTTCACCGTGGTGATGAGGAGGAGGACGCTCTACTACGGACTCAACCTCCTCATCCCCTGCGTCCTCATCTCCACCCTCGCTCTCCTCGTCTTCCTGCTGCCCGCAGACTCCGGGGAGAAGATCTCGCTGGGTGAGCGCTCGGCTGTGTGTGTGTGTGTGTGTGTGTGTGTGTGTGTGTGTGTGTGTGTGTGTGTGTGTGTGTGTGTGTGTGTGTGTGTTGCTGCTGATGAGCGCTCACCACGTCATCACTTTTCATATGAACAACAGCACGACACAGTGAACGTTTTCTCACCCACCTCACATTTGAATAGTTTTGTTTTTTATGTGTCTAAGTTTTGAAATATATAAGAAACACAGTGTGGGTTTAAGTAATTTGGCTGAACTGGCCCTTTAAACAAACTCCTGTCCGAGCAGCGTTTCGGTCCGTCAGACGGCCGCAGGACGTGTTTCAGCCTTCATATGACTGATGGCTCTGAGTCGATGCTAATCAGCCATAAAACATCCTGAAACAGGAAGTTAAAGCTGGGACGTTTCCAGCTGCTGAGATCAGTCTTCACCTCCTCACCCGCCCTCACAGAGCGCAGCTGTCAGAGTGCAGGCTCCAAGATGATACTGGATTGGCTTCCCTTTGGGTGTGTGTGTGTGTGTGTGTTGTCATCGGCTTTTGTTGTTTTTATTGATCCAGTTCCTTTTATGACGGAGCTTTAATGACAGAGCAGAGAAGTGGTGTGTGAATCTGACCTTTGACCTCTTCATGCCCTCACAGACGCTCATAATGTTGGTGATCACAGAATTAGAGTTTATTGAGCCGGTGACCTGGAGGCAGGTCGACTCAGAATCGACTGTCTGGAACAACCACAGAGCCTGACAGACACTGAGTGGGTTCAAATTCTTTTTGTCGCAGCTGGAGTTCAAGATTAAAGGAAGTCAGAGTCTTTTGAAGCCGTTTATCAGGCACAAATCTTCTGAGCCTTTTGTGTCTCAGTCGTGTCACACTGGAACATCCAGCCTCAGGTTTGCTGTGTGTCAGTATGTAAAGATTTGATTAAACACTCATTCATTTAATACTAATTGAGATTTTAACTCAGGGTCCAACCACAAGTCAAGGTGTCATTAATGGGAAAGAGGCGGCTCAAGAGCCTTTAGTTCCCAAACACTTTCAGAATAAATCAGAGTCCTGCCGTCTCAGACCGTCCTCGTTCCAGAGGGTAACGTCGACCTGGGGATGAGACCAGGTCGAGTATTTCGTCTGCCAGGTCAGTGATGAGGGTTTTTTTTCTTTTATCCCCCAAAACACAGAATTTGAATTTTTATTCTGCACTGTTTGAGTTTTACTTTCCTCTGTGACAGTTTGTGTTCAGAATGTTGTCAGTGCTGAAGCTGACGATGAGAAACATAACGATGCCGTTAGTGAAATCCAAGTCGTGTGGTTTTGGTTTGGTTTCTCCACGTTTCATTATATCTGTCCCCGAGAGCTCTGCCTCCATCCTGATACAAGACAGAAAATAAATCCATCATCACATGCTCGACCCACACACACACACGCCTCTGAACTAAAGTTTAGTTTGGTTAACTCACATTTTTAATGAAGGCTTAACTGAACTGTTCAGCAGTTACTGTGCATGAAATCTCCTCCTCACCAACTTTCACAGAGTTCTGGCAACACAACACAGATTCATATGGTCGATTCAGTCCAGGGATTCATCCTTCCATTACAGAAGAAACATCTTTTATCTTCTACCTTTTCTACCGCCTCCAATTTGCTGCGATCCTGAGCGGAGTAGCTGTTCACGGCTGCTGCTGCCAAACGTGAGCACATCCAGCTCGTACACGAGGAGCCGGACGATTCGCGTCCTTATTTAAAGAAGTAAACTGTGATATAATAACGGTGGTTTGTGATATTCTTGCATTGTTGTCACACACACATCATCATCATGAGATGACCTTCATCCAGAGAACACGGCGTCATTTCAAGCTTCTGTCTTCTGTCCCTGCAGGAATCACGGTGCTGCTCTCTCTGACCGTCTTCATGCTGCTGGTGGCTGAGATCATGCCAGCCACGTCTGACTCTGTTCCTCTCATAGGTGAGACCTTCGCTCGGACCTTCATCATCTTCATTCTATCACTTGAGTTTTCTCTCCGTCGTCATGTCAGTAGTTTAATGTTGCACTGTGGTATCGGCCTGACGTCAAGCTCGCAGGTCCGGGATCAGTCTGTCCGCCGAGCATCAGACTGAAGTTATAGATCGTTAATGAGACGTCTTCACTTGATCTGATGTTTCATAAAGTAAATATGACTTCTTTGTTTCAGCTCAGTACTTTGCCACCACCATGGTGATCGTGGGTCTGTCGGTCATCGCCACAGTTCTGGTTCTGCAGTACCATCACCACGACCCCGACGGAGGACACATGCCACGATGGGTCAGTCCTTCCTCCTCCTCCTCCTCCTCCCGTCTCTGCAGTGTGTCCTCATTTCTCTCTGAGCAGTCCAGTCTGGTTTCCACGTTCTGCTGAATCAGCTTTAACGAGCTTCAGGTCCTTAACGAGCTTCAGGTCCTTAATGGGCTCTGAGTGAGCTTCATCCTATTTATTTATCTTACAGCAAACTGGAGCTTAAAGAAAAGTGCTTAAAACATCCAGTTCTTGTCAGTCACACACACACACACACACACACACACACACACACACACACACACACACTCCTCTCCTGTGGGAATCTGTACAAGAGAAATTCCATTATGGTGGAATTTATTTTGAAGGTCAGAGCTTTTACCTCAGCTTTTGTGTGTGTGTGTGTGTGTGTGTGTGTGTGTGTGTGTGTGTGTGTGTGTGTCAGGGTGAAGTGGGGGGGTGACTGCCCTGCTCTGACGTGTGTCATGAATGTGAACGGCTGTTGAGCCGTGAAGGTGAAGCCGTGAGGCTGAAAGGACAAATGTGTCTCATTGAGCTCCTCAGCAGCGACGCTGTGTCTCGAGCAGCTGTCGGAGCCTGAGAGCAGAAAATGTTTCAACCATCTGAAGCAGCGACAGACAACAAATTTCAATATCTCTGCCTCACAATCGACTTCTGTTCATCCATTTCTTCTTCTGTTCTGATGTTCTCTGTGCTGCTCCTCTTCACATATCGAACTGTTGGCCTTTCAGTCTCCGGGTGGATTCTCTGACGGTGACGTCTGAAAAAAGTCCTTTGAAAGTTAGAACTCAGTGTCCGGTTAGATTTGTGATCTCATTCACTCACTCTCTGATCAGATAGTTCCTGATCTAAAACATGATTTTATCAGATTTTAAAGTGTTGATGTGATGAAGTTACATTTCAGAACTTTGGCTTCTTTCGTTACGTGAAGACGTGTTTTTGTGTCGGCAGTAATCTAGAAGGAGCTGTTGGTGTTCAGGAACTACAAGAACTGAGAGAGAAGAGATGTTCAACGTGCTGCATTATTCCTGACAGGACAGTTTGTTCTGTACAAACTAACTCAGAAGTTCATATTAAACATTTTGGAAACCAGAACCAGGCTGGTTTTCCTGCCGAGGTTCCTGCAGGTTTGAACGAGAACGAACTCTCAGTTTGTTTTGTTGAAGAGGAGAAAGTAGCTTCACAAATGAAGCCTGTGGAGAGAAAAGTATGGAAACATGATGTCAATGCTCTATAAAGAAAGAAAATGATGGCAGGAGGCGAGAGAACGGATGAAAATACAAAAAGAAAAGAGGAAAGAAAAGGACCGGAAATAATAACCTGAGTAAACTATAAAGCAAAGTAAAGAAAGTGAAAGATGGAAGAAGGAATGAAAACACAACAAGAAAAAAGAGAAACGGGGGAAAAGGAAAAGAAGCAAAGAAAATGAAAAAGGGAAGATAAATAGAAAAGTACAAAGGATTGTAAGTTCAAACGAGTAAACGAGGAAAATCAAAGTGACAGAAAGTGAACAGACTGATGAAAGAACGTGCGGCTGAACTTAACCTTGTTGTCAGAAGCGAGCAGACGGCGGCTCGTGGTCTGACTGATGTTCACACTCGCAGACAGTCAACAGCCGAGAGTCTGACAGCTAAATATTTAATGAGCTGAGTGTGAAGTGAAATATTGGACTGTAGGAGAAGATTTCCTCTGAGAGCTGAGCAGCCACAGATCCACTTTATTCATGCTCTATTTTTATCTGCCTCCTCCCGCTGCTGCACACACACACACACACACACACACACTCATATCTCTCATGTACGTTGCACATTTTGTACATTTTTTCCACATAAACACATTTCTGCATAAATGAATTTCAATCAACTCGTTTTTATGTAAATATTTTTAGGTTTGCATTTTGTAAAGTCAAGTTTCAGATCAGTTCACACTCACACAGTTTATTGCTCTCAATGAAATAGTTTCCCGCTTTTTACCTCTGTCTTCTTCCTGTGGAATAATCAGCACAACCGGTTTCATCCAAAGTCCTGGCTGTCCAGGACAAAATCAGGACTGAAGCCGAGCATTAAAGACAAAGACTCAACAAGTTCCAAAAGCTGCATCATTTCTGGTTTGATATCTGTGACGTAACAACAGGAGGAATTTTGTAGATGATAAACTTCATATTCATCCTAAACCACCAGAACAATGATAAAGAAATGTTTTCATCATTGTAAATGTGCTTTTTACTGCAACTTTGAATTCTCCTTCTTCTCCTCCTTCCTCCTCTTCCTCTTCAGACCCGTGTGATTCTGCTGAACTGGTGCGCCTGGTTCCTGCGGATGCGGCGTCCTGGCGAGGCCAAGGTTCACCTGGCGTGTCACAACGCCGCGAAGCGTCGGCGCGGCAGCTTGTCCAGCCTGGAGCTCAGCGTCAGTCAGGGGTCTCTGCGGCACCACCCGCAGGTGACAAACGGAAACCTGCTGTACGTGGGCTTCCGGGGGATGGAGGGGCTGCACTACGCCGCGCCCGCTGAACCCGAGCTCCTCTGCTCGCGGCTGGTGGGAGGGGAGGAGGACGTGCTCCGAGCGGGAGGCGGGGCCGGAGGACGGGGAGGAGCGGGAGGCGGCTCCGCCCTGGAGGCGGAGCTCAACCAGATCCTGGAGGAGGTGAGATACATCACCAGGCGATTCCGCGGCCAGGACGAGGAGGAGACGGTCTGCAGCGAGTGGAAGTTCGCTGCAGCCGTGATCGACCGCTTGTGTCTGGTGGCGTTCTCGCTCTTCACCATCCTGTGCACCATCGGTATCCTCATGTCGGCCCCCAACTTCGTGGAGGCCATTTCCAAAGACTTCTTCAACTGAGGAGGAGGAGCGGAGACAGCTGAGCCCGATGAGTCCTGCTGTCTTCACTTTTATTACAGTCAACAAATCTCCTGCACGTCTCATCTCTCGGTCCTGTCTGACTTCCTGTCTGCGTCTCTCAGCTTCAAGCCCATTGGTTCCTGCTGAAGACGTGAACCTTTAAAACGCTTCACAAATACATAGTTTCATGTTTAAAAAAGATTCCTGTCCTTCAACAGCTGCTCGATATAACTTTGATCAGGCTTGAATTCAGAGTTTCACAGTTTAACCTGCTCCACATTCATCATATTTCTTCCAAAATATTGATGAACACAGTTTGGCAGCTGTTTATCAAACCTCTGTTCTTCTGGACATAAAACCCACCGACGGCCGCGTTCTCTTCAGTGTTCAAGGCTCCATTCAGGGTCAATGACTCTGCAGCGCTCGCAGGTTTTTATCGGCTCCAGCTCCGATCGGCAGTGATGGAAACACGACGCCGTGATGCCCCGAACATTATTCGCTGTTTTTTTACAGTCTGGGAACGACCTGCAACGAGACGACGTTCAGTCAGCGTCGAGTTTGAAAGAGAGGCTCCAGGCTGCTTTCCACTGGTTTCCATTCGTGACGTCGAACGCGACACAACAGAAAGAAAACAGAGAGACAAACTGGTCTCTTGGCCGTGGGACGGAGTTCATCAGCTATTTCTAGTGAGAAACTGATGGAATAAATCTCAGACCTTCTTCACTGGTGCAGTTTGGTGTCGATGGTTGTTTCCTCCTGCTGGAAACAGTCAGAACTGTGACGGTCGGTTAAAGGGACACTTGACATGTTTGGAAATGTGTTCATTCGTTTTCTGTCATGAGATCATCGATGACACTCTGAGCTCTCAGCTCGTTCCAACCCGGAGGATTAACTTAGTTCAGCATATAAACACCAGCAGAAATGTAAAAACAACAATTTACAGTTTTAGAACGAGCAACATTGATAAACTGTTGTTTCACATTTCTGTTTGGTGCAAACGGAAGAAACGAGTCTCATCAGCTGCAGGTCGTCAGAGTGGTTTCAACCTGCTTCTGGCAAAATTAAGAGCGACTGGAAAAACCTGACATCGTCACCAGTTTGAGTTACAGAGGCAGGTAACTTCATGCCAGTTAATAATTGTTCATATGTAAAATGTTTGTTGAGTGTCATGCAGATTTTTTCATTTCATGGCAGCTGCATCAAGAGCTCATCTGAAACTGATGATCGGAGCAAAGAGCAGATTTTGAAAATAACATTTTTGCATTTTGCGATTTTTGATGAAGCGAATGAAGCAACTGTATCTTATTTTAACCAAAGAGTAAATTTATTATGAATAAATATCATCAAACAAACTGTGAAAGATTTTCAGGTTCACAATAACAGGTTTTATGGATAAAATAAAAAAGCACTAAAGATCTGACTCATAGACTTTTAGTATATAGAAATAAAGCAGCATGTATGAAAACACAGCTGATTCCTCAAAATACACCAGACACTTGATTTAATGAGTTAATCAGTAAGTAAACACACAGTAAGTATGAAGCTCGTTTCAACACAACGTGTTTGCTTCAGAAACACAGACGGCTCATTTCACACAAACCAAAACTATCACCTGACTTTTGGTCCAGTCGTTCTGCTTTGATCATCAGGCAGGTGGCGCTGTGAGTCATTTCAAACGCAGCAGCTGAACAGCTGAAGCTACAGTTTGACTGTTTACGTCAAAACTTCCATCCAGATATGAAGAAAATACGTTTGACATTTGGAACAAAATGGTTGTGATTGTGTTTGATGCTGTTTGTTGAGCTGAAGCCGTCGATCAGTCTCATGTCTGTTCACTGTTCTTTGGAAATAAATGTATTTTCTTACACAGTTGACTCTGATGTGGATCCTTTTGTTCCTCAGGTTAAAAATGTCCAACTTCCCAGTGATGCGTTCAGGTTCAGCTCTGGACAACAGATTTTTATGAGATGTTGAGTCAGAGGAAACTGTGAAACGCTGTTGATGACGAGTTCCTAATTATGCTTCCCTCCAGTAAATTCACCAAAATATCTAAATCTCGACTTCTGCTCTCCGTCTTCTTCGTTTATGCTTTATTATGTTGTACTTTATATTTGTTGAACATGACGCTGCTCTGACAGCAGGAGGTGATTAAACCAGTTGTTCTCGCCACCGGTCTGTTAACATGGCGTTTTTGGAATCCCAGTTCTACCGGGAAACCGTCCACGTTACCTGGATGTAACGTGACGAATGACAAAAAAAAATTTTTAAATGAAGACAAAAACCATCAGTGAGATTTTGTTGCTGTTTGAACATGATGTGAAACAACATCGTAATAAAGTCTGTGTTTGTTTCTCTGCAGCTGCAGATTCACCAACTGAGCCTGAACTCAACATAGAGAGAGAGACAGAGAGAGAGACAGGCAGACAGACAGGAGGCAGCAGATGTTCTGAGTCTGTTCTGATAAAATTCAAGAGAAAGCTGATTGGCTGTGTGTGTGTGTGTGTGTGTGTGTGAATAGAGTCATTTTGCAGATTGTTCTCTGGGGAAACTCGTTTCCTCTTTTATTGCTCGTCGTCTGTGGTTTGGCTGTGGAGGCCGAGTCGAGCAGCCGCAGCTCCTCCAGCGACAAAGAATCTGTCCACTCAGTTTAAAAGGGCCAATCAGAGAGGGTTTTACTGCTCGAGCCGCAGACACACTGAGACGCAGTTGATCTGCCGTCTCTCACCAGCTGCTCAGAGTTTTCATGACGAACCTGAGAGCTGTTTAAAGCAGCAGATAAAAACCTTTAATGGACATTTGAGATCTGAACTCGGCTCCTGGAGGGACGCCCGTTCCAGCCTCAGTATGAAACTGCTGTGTTTGATGAAGAACAGGAGGAAACACAGCGAGCGGCTTTGGCAGCAGCGGCAGTAAAGATGACAACGGTGTCCTGAGGGTGGCGCTGGAGGACAGGTCGTCCTCAGAGGGGTTCATCCTCCGGGAGCAGGAGGAGTCGTCCAGAGAAACGTTTTCACTGGAACTGGATCACTAATAAAGAGACTGAACTAGTGGTTCCCAGACTTTTTCTGCAGCGCCCCCCTTTGGAAGAAACAAATATTTTCGGGCCCCTCCACCTACATGCACCTGCATAAACACACTCTCAGACACAACTTTGCTTCCAAACTCCTATAGAATTTGTTTGAAACATTTTCTGTAATAATTAACACAGAACTGCAGCTTTAGTTTCTGACGTCTCACTGAAAGGAGACATATCACTTTTCAGACCACATCCATGAAATTAAATTATTCATTACGACCTAAATAACACACGTACACACAGACCTGGCAACCCCGTCGCCCCCCCCCCAGTTTGGGAACCTCTGCATTAATACATGTTGTGTTTATGGTTCGTTTGAAATCCCACAATAGATTGATGCTGCCCTCTAGTGCTGAGTTGAAGCAGTGCACACAGGCCGCTCTGAATCTAAATTGAATTATTAAATATATTGTCATCAATATCTGTAAGAGCTGCCTTCAGGTGCAGTGGGGAAAATGACAACTGTGAGTAACAAAGTCGTGAAAAAGAGCTTAAATTAGTTGTGTTCAGGGTCACATGATAAAGTCTGAAAATTTTAGCTTTTAAACTGTTTAACAGGTTCATAAAATTGTGTTTTGTGTAAATCAGTAGTAAGAAAACATCAAACCATCTTTATCAACACAGACTGTGATTTTTGTCTTTTTTATGTTTTAATATACAGAAAAGATTTTAATCAAATCAAATCCTGAAAGACTGAAAATGTAACAAAGATATAACATCATTTATTTTCAATCATTCATTTTTGGGCTGATTTGATTCTTGAATCACAGAATATAAAGAAACTTTAGACTGAACTCAATAACATACTGTTAAGAAGGAAAAAACTGTTCTCAAGTCTCTGACACTGATCATTTCTCTGGATGTTAGAAGAAGAAAAATCTAAAGTTTAGTAGCTTCATTATTGAACTTTATTTTGGTCACATCTGCTCCCAGAAATCAGCAGAGTAAAGTTCCTGAGCTGTGACATAATGTAGCCTCAGTGTCACGTGGACAGGTGAGTCAGATTGCACCTGCTCTCACCTGTCTGTCTCTCTGGATGTGTCTGTGTGTCTGCGGCTCTCCGGATGGGGAGCGGAGCGTCTGTCAGTGAAGGGCCCCGGGCGGAGAGGCTGGAGGCCGGGGAGGCCGAGCCTGAAGGCCACCGGTCCTCCTCACCTGTGGGACGGAGCAGCGACACCCTGCAGGTACATGATGATGATGATGATGATGATGATGATGATGATGAGTTGATCCAAAACGCAGCACAGAAGAACAGAAACATGCAAAGTCTCAGTCAAACACTGAGATCAGTCTGTAAATGAAGGTTCACCAGAGTCTTTGTCAGTGGTTTAATGTAACTAAGTACTTTTACTCAGGGACTGTACTCAAGTACAGTTTTGAGGTACTTGTACTTTACTTTTATTATAGTTTTTATTTTGGAGGCAAATATACTTTTGACAACTTTAGTTACTTTTTTTTAGAGTATTATTAGAAAATATAAATCGATTATAGATTTTAGATTGAGCTTCCCAGCAGAATATGAAGTCATTAAAATCAGCTCCTCTTCCTGCAGCTGCAACATTAAAGTGATGAACACATGAAGGTATCAATGATCTTAATCCAGTGATATCATTTATAAATCTGCATAATGAGTTCTTTTACTTTTGGTGCTTTAGAATATTTTGATGAAGATACTTTCATACAAGTAACATTTTTAATGTAGGACTTTTACTTTTAACGTAGAACTTTTACACTGTAGTTTTGCTACTTTTACTTCAGTAAAAGTTCTGAATAGTTTCTCTGGTTGAAAATCAGCAACTTTCTTCTCTAAAATCTTTGTGGTTTTCAGGCGGACGAAGATGCAGCGAAGCCTGAAAGTCACACTGTGGAAATTCAGGCTTTAACCAGTGAAGAGAGAAACACACAGACGAAGGAGGAAGAAGAGGAAGAGGAGGAGGAGGAGGAGGAAGAATCATCACAAACTGTCCTGAATCCAGCTCCAGTTACTGTGAGCAGCTTTTTAAAATATTCACTCAATCATCAATAATGTATCTGTCATCATTTCAGGACTGATCATGTTACAACTATCATGTAAGTTTGTCATTAAATATTAAACATCTCTATCAGGAAAATCACAAACTGAAAATAGCAACTTATTCATGTCTGAACTTTACAGTATTTTCTGTTTAATACATTTATAAAATACGGAGTTTAGTATTTGAGCACGTGCTAAATTTTATGTGTCTCAACCTTTTGGGCTAATAAACAGGCAGAATATACACGAGTTTAAACTTTGCTCATTATTTTATTTCATCTTTTTCTTCTCATCTCATTGAAGCAATAAATCGACCTCAGTTTGTAGCTCTGTGAAAACTTGAATATGTCTTGATGATCGTGTCAATCAAGTGTATAATTTGATATCTTTGCACCAAAGCTTTGACCTCAGTGACTGGAAGACGAACAGATTTGATACTGTGTTTTGTTACTGTGTTTGTTTTACACGACATGTTTGCTTGATGCCTCGGTTTCAACTCTGTTGTCAGGAAACTGTGGCTGAAGGTGAAGAAGTGTCTCTGGACTTTGAGAGTTTCCTTCACAACAACGGGACGCTCTACAGCTGCTTCAACCATCATGGAAACAGAGTTTACGTCGACGAGTCGCAGGTACGAACTTTTTATCAAGAGATAAAACACTGACTATGGAAATAATGAAAATGTGCAGCTTTAACACCAGAACTGTGAATCAGTGAAACCAGGCTGGAGAAGAATCATATGGGCTTATGTTTCCCTACATTAAGACCAAAGCTCCCATCAGCCCATCTGGTTCCTGTCTGATCCTGACATCATTATTCCAAACTGCTTTTGTTCTTACACATTATGTTGCGTTTTTCTTCATCCACCATCTGCAGAAACTTTAGAAAGTCTGAGCTCAGTTTGCTTTGGAAGAACAGCGCCATCTTCCTGCTTTGCTTCAGAAATGGTCTTTTCCACTTTGGTCCTGTTTGTTCAGCAACATTAAACACATGAGCCTCCAAAACCAACTTTAAGAACATAAAAGATTAAAAGTAATGTTTTAGGAAATGTTGGATTTTGGTTGTTAAATGACTGATGGAGAGTTCTGATTTTCCTGGTTTCACACGCGGCTCCTCATTGTTGCCCTGTCTTTACCAGAACCTGCAGCCATTTCCAAAGGAGTGGTTCAGTCAGGGACACTTCATCACTGCCAACAATGAGGTCTGTCTGTTTGTAGTTTCACTACAAATGAAATGAATCTGTCACATCAAACTAGAAATGTAGCTGCAGAGCGCCACAGTGTGACAAACTGTGCTCTGTGGTTTGTCCCTCAGGGCTCCGGTCAGCCGCAGACTCCAGCCAGCAGCCAGCCGGCCGTCAGGGAGGACGATCGCACCGGCAGCGTCTACATCCAAGGCAAAGGAACCGTCATGACCTACATGTTCGAGGTGAGACGGGAGCTGCCGACCCCACAGCCGCTGTATGAAGAATGTAGCTAAACACCTCCTGTGTTTCTCTTCGGTCGTTCTACTGTCAGCTGTATAACTGCTGGTTCTGTTCTGCAGGAGCGGGTCAACATCTGCAGGTTCTGGGACCCTCAGTCAGGCGTCTGGCTGCTGCTGCCGCTGCAGTGGGAGATAAACGTTGAGTTCGTCAAAGCTCGAGTCCAACGAGTCACGGTGAGGAAGACTCCGGTGTCTTTCCTCTTCATATATCTCAGTCTTTTATGATCACAGGATCAGGTCCATTTAAAAACTGCCATTTGGATGATTTAGCTCCCAGTGTGATCTGATGACTGTGTGGATATAGAGCAGACTGTGTGTTTGGCTTTGTGTTCCAGTCGGCCCTGCCGGGTCTCGTGGACCAGAAGGAGATCACTGCCGCCCTCAGACAGTGTAACTACGACCCCGAGGAGGTCATCTCCGTCTACCTCGCCATGTTCGGAGAAATCCTGCTGCAGACGTCCCCGAGCGGAGATCACAACTACACCGACCTCAACTCCTTCAGGTCCGCAACAAACACAAGATCAGCACTGAAACTGATTCCAACAAGCTGAAAAGTATAGTTCCAAAGTACAGCCATGCCAACAGAGCAGTGAGAGTCATGACCATCACAGACAAACAGGTCACTCCCATGTCTGTCCCTGTTCGCTCTGGCAGAACAAGATGTCCTTATTCTTAAATTCCCACCTTCAAAGTTCTGATGGGGTCAGTTGTTTGTCCAACCATGAAAACAGCCTTCAACGAGCGCAACATAGAGTTGAGAGGTCTGGAACCAGGTTTCAACTCTTAACTCTTAATAAGGGACAATGATGTTAATCCTGCTCTCTTGCCTCTCAGTAGGTCTTAAAGTAGAAGTTGTTCCATCAAACTCATCATCAAACATCTCGCTTTAACCCAGCAGAGCCCTCCTGGAGCGGGACAGGGTCATCGAGGATCTGAGGCAGAAACTCCAGACCAAAGAGAAGGAGGTGGACAATCTCTTCCAGAGGAACAGCTACCTGGCGAGGGAAGTACGCTACCTGAGCGAGGTCATCCAGCACCTGAACCAGAAGTTAGCCGAGCTCGAGGCCGACCAGCAGGAGGCGCGAGAGAAGATCCGATCCCTCCTGAACCGCCGGGCTCCTGCGGTCCCACCTGCCAAAACCATCACCAAGCCCTCCGTGGAACCCGGCCAGCTGCGCCAGGTGAGCCGCCTGACCCGCGAGCTGAACGTCTCCAACAAGCAGCTTCGCTCCACAGTTCAGCAGGCGCTGACCGACATGAAGAACCAGCTGGAGCAGCTGAAGGCTGCTGCGGGGAAGTTGACCCAGGTGGAGCAGGAGGCGGCCGGGGAGGTGGAGGAGCTGCGATCCCTCTACAGGAAGGAGGCGGTGGAGAGGAAGAGTCTGTACAACAAGCTGCTGGAGCTGCAGGGAAACATCCGGGTGTTCTGTCGCTGCAGGAAGACGACGGCCTCCAGCTCCTGTCTGGAGAAAACCGACGACCAGGAGGTGGTGGTCGTCCAGAGGGGAAGCAGGAAGAAGTTCCAGTTTGACAGGGTCTTCCCTCAGAGCAGCACACAGGTAAAGACTTACCTCGACCGTCCTGAACCCACTGGTCTGTCCATCGGTACAAAGTCAGGCCGAGTAGCCGAGCTGAAGTTTTGCATATGAAGATTCAAGAGGTTCAAAAATGCCACAGGATACGTTGGATATTTAGATTTTGTGTGTGAAGGGTTTGTCTTATTTACAACATAACAAGAGAACAAGAAAAAAGTACAGAAACATCTCAAATTAAATCTTAAAAGCACTTCAGACTCTGAAGACCACAAGCCCAAAATCTTCCTGACCTTCTTTATTATTTTAGATTTGGGAGGAAACATCACACATCCAGTATCATCTCCATCTTCCTTTCTGCAGGACGACGTGTTTGCAGGAACTCTGCCGGTGATAACTTCCTGTGTGGACGGATATAACGTCTGTATTCTGGCCTATGGACAAACGGGCTCAGGAAAGACCTACACCATGATGGGCAGCAAGGAAAACCCTGGAGTCAACATCAGGTCAGAGCTGTTCGGGGAGACGGTGGGACGGTGATTTCAAGAAAACAGCCAGTGTTTTACTGAAGCTTTGTTGTCGGTTGAGGGCCTCGAGTTTCAGGCCGCCGGAGTGTTGTTCCCACACCTGGAACAATGAGCTGCTGTCAGGGGCCAAATGAGACTAATTGTGTCTCATTAAGTTACGTGCCACCTGACAGCGGTTCATCAGTATGTGATGAGGCGAAGCAGCAGCTCGGCACCGACACAAAGAGTCAGTTTGCACGAAGAGTTCGAGTTTCCTGTCAGAGAGGAGACAAACAACAGGGACACGAAGCTCCTGTTACACACGGCCAGTAACGTGTGTGTGTGTGTGTGTGTGTGTGTGTGTGTCCTCAGGTCTATACGAGAACTTCTACGCATTTGTGCCGAGAAAGAAAAGGTCTCCTACAGTCTGAAGGTTTGACTGTTTCCATACAAATAAATGTCACTCAAATCTAAAGTTTCCTCTCAGCTCACCGTCGATGCTTTGATTTGGTTTGATAAATAATATTTCTTTTTCTTTTCAGCTGTTCCTGATTTTTTGTTTTGAAAATTGTTTGAATTTGTCCAAACTACCAGAAAGACAGAAAAACACCCACACGGACACTTGACAGACTTTGATTTGACAGACTTGTTTTCTTAACGTGCATCAACTGTTTTTCTTTCTTTCCTGATAAATATTCTGTTCAGTTCAGTTCAATTTTATTTAAAAGGCACTGAATCACAACAGAAGTTAGCAGAACCAATCTGGAAGTTTGACATATATTAAATTGCTTTGTGCAGCTGTTAATTGTCTCACTTTGCTCTAAAAGTTGAAAATTATTCATTTTCTCTGTTCAGAACGTGATATTCACCAAACAGATGAATGTGCATTTTCAGATTTCAATGTTGGAGATTTATAACGACAGCTTGAACGACCTCTTGACCAAAAGCAGCGGCGCGGCTCTCGACATCAGAGTGCAGGGGAAGTCGGTGTCTGTCCCAGGACTGACCCAGATCCAGGTCCAGACCGAGGCAGACATCCTCAGCGTGATGGAGACGGGTGAAAAGAACAGAAAGATCGCTTCGACCAAGATGAACACACAGAGGTGCTGCTCCAAAGACACACGGCAAGAAACATTAGTGATGAAGTTCAGAATAATCATATTACGAATCTTCTTCCTCCTCAGTTCTCGGTCTCACCTGGTGGTGGCGCTGGAGGTGCAGGGCTCAGACGAAGTGTCAGGACTGACGTCCCGTGGAACGCTGACCTTGTGCGATCTTGCTGGATCTGAACGGATCTCCAAGACCGAAGCTGAGGGTCAGAGGCTGGTGGAGGCGGCCGCCATCAACAAATCGCTGACAGCACTGGGGCAGGTACACAGACCCTGAGGGCTCACCTGGTCCTGGTCCAGGCTTCTTCTCCAACCACCAGTTAGTGTCCTGTCACTTTCAGTAAATCAGGTAAACATGCAGGTCGTCCTGACTTCATTCAGCAGCCGACTGAATGAACGGCTGATTAAATCTGCTGGAGACAGTCACAGCTACAAAAGAGGAATCTGTTTTCGGTTACTTCTGTCTGAATCAAGGACGTACGTTTAAAAATGACTAACAACATCAAAACTACATGAGTGGTAAGTTTAATATAGCGCCCCCACCAGGAACCAACATGCATCATCTGTTCAAGTATAAAATCGTAATAAACAGAGAGACTTTGATTCAGATTTCCTGCTGAGCCAAAGGTCAAAGGTCGCTGTTGTCTCTCCTTCAGGTGTTCAGTGCTCTGAAGTGTAACGCCCTCCACATCCCGTTCAGGAACTCCAAACTCACCCACCTCCTGCAGCCCTGCCTCAGCGGAGACGCAAAGGTAGACGCCGTCTTTCAATGTTGACAGGTCACGTTTCTTTACCACATTTAAGAACATTTCTCTAAACTCCTAAAACACGTTAGAACATTGTCTCAATACAACAGATATGATGCAAATCTGATTGTTGTTACAATAGAAAAACTTTAGGCATTTAATCTTCTCCTGAACCTGCTGGGATTTTTAAAATTGGTGGTTAAAACAAATGTGTCAACTGTCGACTACAGGAAGTGACATCAGAGAGGTGCAGAATTCACTCCATGTTGATTGAGTGGTTGTCGGCATCGCTGGCTCTAATGTAGCCTGATAATCTGTTTTTATTCCACACAGATGACTAAATGAGTTAAACCAGCTATAAACAGACAGGCTCATTTCTCATTAATAGAATTGACTGTAATTGTGAAAATTGTTTGACGCCTCTGCAATATTTTCACCCCGTCCGATTTCCTTGAGCTGCTCGTATTTACAGTCTGTACAATATAATGTGATCGTACTGCAGTTAGTGAGATAAAGGTATGAATGAACATCTGAATGAATTAGATCCATTACTGGATCTATATCCTGTCATATTCCATTAAAGGCGAATCACCTGGGTGCTAAAGTGTTCAGTCACTGTTTGGTGTCTAACAGCCGCGTCCTCTGGTTGCTCTGCAGTGTTGTGTGTTTGTGAACGTGAGTCCAGACGTGAAGGACGTGGTGGAGACACTGAGCACGCTGCAGTTCGGTTCCACCATACGGCAGGTTTCACTTGGAAAAGCAGCGCAGAACATCGTGCCGGCTAAAAACAACAAGACTGTCAAGTAGACGGAGGAGACGAAGCAGCCACAACATTTGTTCCACACAAACAGTAAGAAGATGCTTTTTTCAGTGTCAAGTGTCACAGCTCAGGGTTTTTATTTTCAACAGGGTCTAAAATTGAGTGCGGCTGAGTCTGCACTTCTCAGGCTTCTGGTGGCTTTTAAAGTGCATGTTCAGGAAGCACACCTGGTGTAATTATTTGTTTTTCACAGAGCATGAAACTGAGGCACCACGATGGACATGTTGTATGCAAGCAAAGACAATTCAGTTTCCAGGTTTAATCGATCAATGTGTCTCTCTCTTGCTCTGGTAATAAAACAGATGTGTGTCTTGGTGAGTGAGATGCGCCCCCTAGTGCCCAAAAACTGTAAAACAAAACAAATACAATAAACAAAGTAACTAATCATAAAATAAATCAAAGAGCAAAAAGGTTTCTACAGAGAAGAATGTTGTTATGCCCACGTGATGAATAGATGCAGAAACAGCTCAGGTTTTTCCCTGGTGGTCAAAGGACAATTAGTCTGATCAGAGGAAGAACTGTCCAAACAAAAAAGTGCAACCATCCCACGACCCCAAACTGTCCGTGGTCTCAGCTGCAGGAGCCTCTGTTCTTCAGCAGCTGGTTGAGGACGCTGCTCTGTTTCAGCGCTCTGAGGTCGGAGATGTCCTCTGCAATAACCGGGACGTCCTCGCCGTGATTCGTCTCCTCACTTTCATCTTCGTCGCTGTCAGATAATGTACAGAGGAGGGCGTCGTTCTCATATGTGGGGAAGTAATACCTGAGGAGAGACTGACTTCAGGGTTTGTTTGTTTTTTCACTGCGTCTTAGTGAGACGGGCCACTTTATTGTCAGGCTACTTAGAAATGCCAGAAATTTGAAAATAGGTTGGACTCTATGTGAAGGACAGTTTTTATTGAAATGGAGTTGTTTGCCTGTGTCTCCACAGGTTTTTAACACAGCACAAATATCTACATATGAATGAATCGAGGAGTGTCAGCGTAGTTTAACAAGTTAAAATTGGTTTTTGCATTTTATTTTGGAACAATTTTTCAAACAATTTAGAACTAAGAATGTTACGTTGTAGAATTTCCAACTTCAACACCCTCAAGGACATCATCCCTCACTGGCTTCCCGCTCACAAACACTGTCACAGTAACAGGCACTGCTACCAACACCAACATGTACATTTAAGTCGGAGCTGCTGAACTTACTGTGGTTGGTTCCAGGTCGACACGTCTGGCAGCTTCATCACATGACCTTCAGCCACGATGTGACGGAGGACGTCGTCTCTGGAGTCAAACTTCTCCTGGCAGCCGTAGCAGCGACTCTGGTGGATCTGCCGCCTGATGAAGTTCACCAGTTTCACCTGCTGGTAGAACCTGAGGTCTGAGGGACACGGCAGAGCAGAGCATGTGCTCACATTCACACAAAATACTAACAAACACTCAGGAGGCTGCAGTTTAATGGCTGCCAATCAAACTGCTGCATCATCAGGTTATTAATCAGTCAAGTCTGCTGCTACACGAGAGGCACTCGGTCACTAAACGAGATAACTAAACAGAAAAAATGTGATTCTTACCTGTTGTTTTTATGTCTTATGGGCAAAAGTCAAACTTGCTACTGTGATGTGTTTAACTTTAACTCTTTGCTGTCGGTCAATTTCTTCCTTTAATCATGATGATGATGATGATGATAATCTTAAAGATGATGCAGTTCAACATTTGGATATTAGTATTTGTTTCCTATTATGGTTTTACTCACTGAGTTCTGTCCTCAACTTATGGAGATTGAAGCCGTGAGCTTCCTGAAATAATAAAAATAGCAAAGATTAAAAGTCTTTATGGCTGTAATGTTCATTACACATCAGAAAATTGTTGAATGGATTGAAAATAGAGAGAACGTTATCACAAGTGGGCGAAAGCTTGTCCTGAAGGTGGCACCAGAAGAGTCAGCTTGTCAGGCCCAGCCCTATGTTGTCGGGTTGTATGAAATATTGACAGTGTTTGTTGCTGCACCTTCATGTGTGTGTAGATCTGGTCCATTGTCTCTGACTGATGGTCACAGAACAGACACACAGCAGAGACGGGATGGGCCTGCCAGTCCGACCAATCACTGCGGACAATACAGAGGAGAGGAGCCAAACTGAAGCGGTCAGTTTACACCTGGATGATTTGGCCCTGATGACCCTTCTGGTTCCTGCTGGAGATACTTACTCATCCTCATCGTCCACCAGCTCACGGTCATCCTCGCTCTGCACCTCCTCCCAGGTCTTCCCCAGCTCCTGACAGGAGAGATCACCCACAGTGAAGAGAAAAACCTCCTCTCATTCTCTAAACAAAATATATCAAGTGCTGAAGCATCTGATCTATTAGACTGAGTTTCCTCTTGGAAACAAGTTTCAAAACATCCATAAAAAACTTCTCAAACCACTCACAGATCATTGTATCCTTCTCAATCATCCATCTGACTTCTCCGTTTGTTAACTCATGATTTTGTCAAATTAAGGCAGCAAAACTCATTTTCAGTTTTCATGCACAACCCTGTTGTCAGGAAAACGCTTCACTGTTGGAATCTATGGTAACTGATTACAGCTGCAGTTCTCCATGAAGGTACAAACTCTTACAGAGGGAAGAATGTTTCACTGTATCTCTGTGAACATATTATGCGGCTTGAGACCAAACTCAAAAGTCCGAGTGTGCCGAAGTTTTACCAGATAGTTGATGACATAGAAACGGTCGTATTCGCGGTTGTTGGCGTTGATGCGGCGGTGAGCTTTCTTCCTCATGTGATCCTTCAGTGTGGTTTTATCTCGGAAGGTTTTCTCACAGTACAAACACTGCAGACTGACGAGAGGACAGAAAATGACAGTAAACCTGGACTGAAGGTTCAACTCATTCTCATATTCATGTTTTGTGTGTGGAGCTTGTGTGTGTGCTGTCTTTAGGGTTTTTTTTGTATTTATGACTTCCACTGCCTTAACATTGTCTGAACATTTAACTTATATATATAGTCACAGTTCTGGTGTGGAGCATTTGTAGATATAAACTGTCCAGTATATGAACTTTTCAAAACTGAGGATGATTTTTAAGCAACATTAAAATCTAAAAATTAAACTTAATAACAGTTGGGAGGTTTTGACATTTTGTCATAGTGAGTCAGACATACTGTCGTCTTACTTGTCTAGTTTGCTCTGCAGAGTGTCCAGAAACTGTTTGCAGTAGACGATGTTGTCCGGCAGCCCGATGCTGAAGGAATGTTCTCTGGCCATGTGGTTCAGCAGCGATGACCTGAAACCAAGATGGTGAAAGTATTAAAAAAAGAAATTATATATTTGTGCAGTGTTTGATTTGCGCCTTCTGTAGGACCTCATGTGTTTGGAGCTTAGAGCCACAGACGCCGTTGAGTTTTGTTGCTAATGATTAAACACAAAATTTCTGTTTTAATGAAAACAGAAAACACTGGTAACATTTTCCAGCACCATTCACTTCTGATACAGTTTCATGTAGTGATGTACTTTCTAACATTCAGGAAGTTTCGAACCAGCTGATGAAAAAGAATCTGGACCTGTTTCCAGTGAACTCTTCGCTGCAGAACAAGCAGACGTGATGGAAGCTGCAGTCGTCTCTCTCCGCCTGCTGCTGCTCCAGCACCTCCTCCTGTGGAAGACCAACGCTGTCAGAAAAACACCATAGAAGAACAACAGCGCCACCTGTTGTGGCTGGGTGTGACGAACAGACCCACTGTCTCTGATTTTACTGGAGGGAGAATTGTGTCTATAAAGGGTTTTAAAGAAAAAAACATGAAAAAAATCTTTTGGTATTTTGCACAAACTCTGAAACCTTATTTTTGAGCTCAAGATCATCTCAATCTCAACAACTCAACTTTGGCTTCTTGACAGAAATTGGTTTTAGTTTAGAAAATCAGAGAATGACAGTAAAGTTCTGCTGTGGCACCGAGAAGTTTGATGTTTAATCCTCACCAGTCGTTTCTGTTGGAGCCTCTCTCGGAGGATTCGGTCCTCTGGAAGGACGTCACACAGCAGGAAGTAGTCCTCCTGCTTCTCTGTGAGAACAAGAGGTTATAGGAGGACGAGCTTTAAATGACACGTTTCCTAAACAATGTGAATGCTTTAATGTCACATCCGGCCGCCCAGCTGTCTGCAGTGGTGGATGGGAACCATGTGTGTGTTAATGTACATCTCATCAGAAGAAGTTCTCTGAATGTCAGCATGTCAGTGAACTCACCGACTGGGCCTGTGGAGTTCGTCTTGATCACGCTGCAGAAATCTGTGACTGGTTGCTCCAAGAATCTGCCCTTCCAGTACAACATGTACCTGGTGGACGACAGGAAACTTCAGAAATGAATGTCTGAGTTCTGTTTTGGATGAACAGCTGTGGACAGAGTGAGTGAAGCTTCGTACTTTGGAAGGTCTGCGATGAGTCTGACGTCCGCGATGACCAGCTTGTGCTCCAGCAGCAGGTGTTTGAGGAGGACGTCTTTCTGCTGCAGTGGGACGGACTCCGGGCAGAACAGACACACCAGCAGCTCTGGACTGGGACCCTGCAGACTGGGAGTACTGGTGCCATCAGCTGGCTGCTCTGGGAAACACAGCGGCTCCAGGATACTGTCCTGACCTGAGAGAGGGATACAACTCCATGTTAACTGACACACACACACACACACACACACACGACTCCAGCAGGTGTAGTCACTTGTTTTTCCTCTTTGTTGCAATTCATTTAGTAACATTGCTTTCCCCAAATAAAACCTGAATACAAGGTTAAGGGGTCTGTCTGACAGTGTACGTTTTAACATTATCTTTTTAAGTGACTAACGCTATTTAACATTATCAATCACTTCTCATAAACAAGTTACAAAAGCTAGATTCATCATTTTAAAACAGGTTTGTAATTTAGTTGACGTAGAAGAATCTTTGTCACCCTCTTTATTTATAAGAAAAACAGGTTGTAAAAAACCTTTTTCAGTTAAGTAGTTTAGTGTCTGTGGTTAAACTCAAGTCAGCAGGAGAAAAACAGTTTGTAGAACAGAGAACATGCAGGCAGCTGTTAGCCTGTTAGCTTAGCCGGCTAGCTGCTAGCTGTTTAGCTTCTTTACGAACTGAATTTCAGCTGGTTTGTTGTTTCACTGACTCCGAGTTTCATTTACAGTTGAAAATTTCACTTCGAGCACAAGACAGCTTCATTAAAGCCACTGATGCTTTTAAAACAGCCAACAAACCATCTTTACTCGCGTCGCAGGCGGCCATCTTTGGTATCACGTGGTCAAAACAGCGGCTGACGGACCAATCAGAGGCTGGGAAACGCTGCCTGCTGCCTTCACGGTCTCCAGGTAAACGCAAACTTCACGCGGTGCGTTTCAGTGTTTTTAATGTTCAAAATTCATGATTTTTAAGGCAAATGCGTCGAAAAGAAGTTATTTATTTAGTTTTTTTTAATATATAATGTGCAATAAAAATACAACAACTCTGCACTCAGATGTGTACGTTTTGACCCTCAGAACTGGACCATAAACGCACCATTCATTGTCCCCACTTAATAAAAGTTTCATAGATCTATATTCATTTTTAAAAATGACCCTATTGATCCTCCTGTATTCTCTTCTTATCTTCAGGTAGTAACTGAATCAAAGGAATAGCTGAAAGACATTGGGGGGGGGACACTTGATTAAACACCATATTATAAGATAAGATAAACCTTTATTCCACACAGTGGGCAAATTCACAATTATTTCAGAAATGGTGCAACTTCCTAAACAAATTTTTAGTTGATCATATTATTTACAAGTGATTGAAACAGAGTGAATCTGAGGATTTCTGACTTATTTGCTCAGTTGATGATTCAGCTTTGATGAAGATGATTTTATTTCTGTTCAAACTGAAGATTGTCTGAGTGTTGCTAAAAATGACCACTAGGTGGCACTAACAGCTCAGTCTTCATCCTGCTGCTGCTGCTGCAGTCTGAGGAGTTTCTCACTTGTTGCTGTGTTGCATTTCAAGTATTTCACTGTCAGATTGTGTGTTTTGTTTCTACACATTAAGCAGAAACATTCAAGTCATAAAAGTCTAATGATACAACAAGTAGCTCATCTATTTTGTGATATGATGCTGTTTCATATATTATAATATACAGTACAAGTAGTTCTGTTGATGTTGCTGTGAAGTATGAAAAGATTATTATGAAACCAGTGGTGGAATCCAAGTAGATTCATGCAAGTATTGTAGTTATGTATATTTTTTAAGTACTTGTACTTGAACTTGAGTACTTCTATTTTATGCTTCTTCATACTTGTACTTCACCTCAGAGGCAAATATCTAACTCCCCCCTCCCTCTGCCCCTCTCTCTCTCTCCCCCTCCCTCTCTCTCTCTCTCTCTCTCTCTCTCTCTCTCTCCCCCTCCCCCCCCCTCGGAGGCAGTGCTCTCTCGGCCTCCCTGCGGTGCCTCGTTCTGCCTGAGCAGCTCACTCAGGTGAGTTCAGGTGCTACATTATTCACACAGAGCTCAGCGGCTCTAATTAAACCCTGGAGAGAAGCAGGAGCGTCAGACAGACGCAGCCAGGATGTGATGTGGATTTCTGATTTCGACCACAACTCCCAGATGAGCCACATCAATTTTCAGCTCCAAACAGGCAGAGATGTTTTTGTTGGTGGTGTTTTTTTTTCCAAAACTGCAGCTCCAACAGCATCTCACACAAACAGAGATGAGTGTTGAAGCAACAACATGCTTTTAAAAAGAAACGGGCGTGTTGGAGTCATGACGTTGTTAAAATACCTGAAACGACGTCTGTGTGTCTTCAGTGGTTTTCAACACATCATCAGAGCAGCAGATCAAATGAGCCGGAGCTTTATCTGGATATCATTACTGCAAACTCC